>JASDQU010356528.1:0-11052 GCA_032191745.1 Picea mariana | reverse complement strand
AGTATAAAAACGAAGAGAAATTTTCTCTCACAGTCGTCCTCGCAGTACAGAAACTGCGCCACTACATTCTGCTTCGCACAACAAAGGTCACCCCAGATTCCAACCCTATGTAGTACTTGCTCAGTTGTCAGCAAGTTAATGACAAATTTTCTTGATGGATCATTATCCTTTAGGAGTATGACCTTGAGTTCTCAACACCTAAGAGTAAGAAGGCCCTTTTTCTCGTTGAACTTGTCACGACCCTCCCCTCTGACACCACCAGTGCCCCCATCAACACCGAATTTCTCGACAAGCATCTCTTTTACATCACTTTGGATGATCCTTGGTATGACAACCTCCTTGTCTATCTCCAAACTCAAAAGTTCGGTAACCACCTTTCACACGATGATCGTCATCGTATTCGCCATCAGGCCCCCTGCTACCTCCTCATCGGAGACATCCTATACCGACAGGGAGTCAACACCATTCTTCGTCGATAACTGACTATTGACGAGGCCGATAGAGTCTTAAACAACTGCCACAAAGGCTCATGTGGGGGCCATCTTTCGGGCATATCCACTACTCAAAAGATTATTCGAGCCGGTTACTTTTGGCCTACCTTGTTTCATGATTTCATTCATGCCGTGAAATGATGTGAGCAATGTCATCTCTATGCCAATAAAGCCTGAGCTCCCCCCTCTCTTCTTCACCCCATCATCACTGCCGACCCTTTTTGTAAATGGGGCATCGACTTCATGACTTGTAATCCCCCCTCCAGGAATGGTCACAAATACATTGTTGTCACCGTTGATTACTTCACCAAATGGGCAGAAGCTATGCCCACCTTCAACAACACTGCTGACACTGCAGTGTAATTTTTCTTTAACCACTTCATATCCCTCTTTGGAGTACCACTCCAACTAGTTTCCGATCATGGGAAACACTTTGATAATGAGATCTTCGTCGAACTCTCATCTCGGTTAGGCTTCTCTCACGAGTTTGTCTCACCATATTACCCTCAGTATAATAGACAGGTCAAAGCAGTTAACAAAGTCCTCAAGACCATGTTACAGCACACGATTAATAAACATAAAACCAATTGGCATCATATGTTATTTTCTGCGCTATGGGCTTACCAAACAGCTGTGAAAACAACTACTGGTTTCAAACCATTTTATCTAGTCCATGGGGTTGAGGCCACTCTTCCCATCAAGTGCAAAATTCCCACCTTACGCACCGCAATTGAGCTATTACCCGACACTGCTCCAATGGAGCAGCGCTTGCTGAATTTAGAGTCTCTGGATGAAGATCGTCGATCTTCCTTATAGAACAACGAGGCAGCTAAAAAATGATCCAAGGCTACCTTTGATCGACATGTCAACCTTCGCTCATTTCGTGAAGGCGACCTCGTCCTGGCTTACGATATCGATCATGATACCTTTGGCCACAGAAAATTCGAGTCACTCTGGCATGGCCCATACATTATCCAACATTGCCTCACCAAAGGCACATACATCCTGGCCTCCCTCGAAGGCCTCTCTCTCAAAGAACCCGTCAACGGGTTGTATCTCAAGAAATTTTATGCTTAAACGTAGTCATTCTACTTTAGGTTATTTCTTTTATAGTGTTTTTAATCTTTTTTCCCTCCCTCACGTCTAAACTATCCTTTGTGCTATTGACAGATGCTTCCTCCACCATCCTACCACATCGGTTACGCCGACGATGCCAGCTGTTGGACACAAAATCTCACTTTGGCTGCTTGGGCTCTCTACACCCCCTCACATGACATGCTCCATTCGAGCGGCATATGTTTGGGTTCAGCAACCAACAACCAAGCCGAATACACCACCATCATTGGCCTCTTGGCCGATGCCCAACATCATGGTATTCGTCACCTTAGTATCTTTCTCGACTCTCAACTGGTCGTACTCCAGCTCAACAATGTGTACCGCATCCGTGATCCTTGCCTCTTTCGCAAATACCTGTAGGTTAGACTTTTATCTTGACATTTTGATTCCATTACATTTACACATATTCCAATACAACTGAATCAAATTACGGATAACCTAGCTAATATTGTGTTAGACTGGCATATATCACATCAAGCTACCTCTACACATACATAAACATATAACACAAACTGTCATCACATATATAGATTAGACATCATCAATCCATTAACAAAACACATGTAAACACCACATAGATCTCAAAAATGTATACTTATGTATATATCGAAAGGTTGACAGTACCATCCAACTGTTTACATACAAAAATACAACTATCCGCAGGCCAATGAAGCACCTCGGTACAAAATGGGCTCACTAGCCTATATACAAAAAATATATATACATCAAAGCATAGAGCACCACTCATGGTGCCTCTAGAGCACCATCGCCTGCTCCTCCCTTAGGTGGTGGCAGCCCACTACCACCTGCCCCTCCCTCAGGTGGTGGTGGTCCACCCCCTACCGACCCCTCCTGCCCCGATGACAGTCGTCCGGTCATCGCAACACCAACCACTATAGCTCGTCGTACTATGGCCTGCCATGGCGAAGGAACCCCCACATACTGCTCCGGGATACCCTCATCCTGGATACGAAACCATATGCCCTCAGGCACATCTTGTAACACCGCCTCCAGACGATGGTGTATGTCCTCAAAATCCACTCCAGCAGCTGTCGGAGGAGCGTGTGATGGCCCAGCACCAGGTTCATCAAACCAGCGTCTCCTCACTATCGTCTCTGGCTTAGCAGGTCACACCACGGTGTCCTCACGTCGATGTCTCTCTCCCCGCGGCAGTCTCTCCTGCTCCCGACGAGTCGACGCTCTTTGCAACTCCACCTCATGCCCGTGAGGTGCCACATCTGCACATACAAACCAACAACAGATAGTATCATCATCTATATCATATACATATGGCATGCTATCTCAAAAAACACAAAAACATACATATCAACATCATCAATCAACATACCTCGGCAGTCAAACACCTCCCTTGGAGGTAGCACCATGTCCGGATTCTCCCAGAAGTCCACCCCGACATAGGGGTACCGTAATATCACCTGCGCCATCTGCCGCCATACCTGTGCCTCCTCTGTAGTGAAGAAGTGGCCACCCTCACCACCACCATGGCAAAGCAACACAGTCGACCACCGCCTCAGCTGCGGCTCTCGCGCCCCAGGCGCATCCAATAGAATCCTAGGGCACAACATTGGCACCCTCTCCAGAAACCAGGCCACCAGGATGGACCCAAAGGCAAACTCTCTTGTATCCGTGGACCAACAGTGGTCCAGATACCCAACCACCCTGGAATGTAGCGTCAGCCTCCAGGCGAAATGCTCACCGGACAACACTCTCTCTATCACCATCAGCTGGCCACCGCTGATCCGCTGCGTCGCAAGTGAACCATACACTCTCACAATCATCGATGCTATGTAGCGATGTGCTAGGGAATCCATTGCCCCGATGCTCACAACTGGGCCGGACATATAGTTCAGCCCCGAACAATATCTTTGGCCCATCGTCGCGAGCGATGTATCCCTAGGAAGCACCGACTCCGCCGGTAGGGGCGTTCCCCAAAATGGGAGCCCAGTCAAAAAGTACACGTCCTCCACCACAGTGAAGGGAATCTACTCTCCTCGCACTATGAAGCAGTGCAGGTCCGGACTCCACATCCAGATAAGAAACTGCAGGAGATACTCCTGTGCCCATATCAAGGGGCACTCAAAGAACTTCAGCAGCCCACAAGATGCCAAAGTTGCACGTATGCCTGGCTCCTCAATAGCCACGACATCTCACAGCTGGGAGAAATCCCGCTCTCGCCAACCAATAGGCATCATGCACACAACTCACCTACACAACATAAAACTGTCCTAAGTCAGCCACATGGACAATCAAAAACATCCAAAAAAGACACATTTTTACACCCGTCAACCTTGACTCCACGACGCAGTTGTTTAACCCATAGGCGCACACACATGCGTGCCTGCTTACCCCATAGGCGCGCACATGTGTGTGCTTGTTCACTACATAGGCACGCACATGTGCGCGCCTGTCCACTACACAGGCACGCACGCGTACGCACTTGTTCATTACATAGGCATGCTCTCAGGGGTGATTGTTCACTCTACAGGTGCACACATATGCCCGCCTGTTCAACCAAAAGGCACGCACATATGCGTGCCTGTTCAACCCCCAGGTGCACACGATGTGTGTGCCCTTTATCCCCTTACCCGCACTCCCATGCGCATCTATCCGGTGGACAAGCGTGCACGTGTGCGCACCTATTACCGGATTGCCCACACATGTGGGGCCCATACCCCCTAAACACCCTTGTACGACCCTCCATACAACCCCTGCCCAAAAAATGAAACCCTACTTCTATGCAGGATGATCAGACCACTAACCTAACGCTCGCGGGTCCTCAATCAGATGCCTCATCCTCCTCGAATCTCACAATCTCCTCTGAATGCTTCTCGTCTAATCACTATAGAAGCAAGTACAAATGAGGTGGCAATGTGGGCCCTATAGCTATATATAGGCCTTTTTTCCAAACTTCCACTCACCATTTCGGGAGCCCACGGTGTCCATTTCTCGATCCATCTTTAGCCACGAGATCAACATCCCATCATCTACATCACAACAGTCCCTGGGCCTCTTTTCATCCTGAGCCCCCGAGGTGACATTTTTCATACCCTGATCAGGTACGCATGTGCATATTCACACTTATCAAATACATGCTCATATATTTAATTCTCTTCATATATTGTTCACGTCGGGTATTTGGTTTTCATGTGTGCAGGTACTTGGTCATCATACATCGACACAACCCCTTCAGGTATATACTCAACACTGGCATGTAGTCATTCCCTCTGAATCTCACTTACATTTCCAGTCACACCCACTGACATTTGCCTCTAGGATCCCCATGTCTGGCTCTGCAGTACCCACACTTCCATTTGCATATTTGGTACTGTCACCCGGTAGTACTCTTACCCACATGAGTTGTCCCATTCATAGCCCCCTTTGGCACTTTTGACACTCATGTTGTTTTTCAAAACCCTTTAGGGATGGGAGTCCCGATAGTCTTACATCATGTCGCGAATCAACCACATATTCCTTCTCCTCATTTTTCTAGCCTTCCCAACAGAATCCCAGTTTATCTCTCCACAGTTCTATGGTTGGGCTGTACTTCCACAGTATCATGAGCCCTCCATTTTCATCCACAATCCGTTCACCCATCTGCAAATCTCCCCTCATTTCACCTACCTCATACAGAAACCCACCCATGGGGCCCCCACCCTTCATCAGTTATCCGAGCAAATTACGCCCTACATGAGCCAACCATATCACACTGGGGTACCCGTTTCTGTATTTGTACACTTCTCCCCAATTATTCATTATTTATTGTGCAAACGCCTTTATTTCCAGTCATTACATTACCTTTTTGTCATCCCTTTGGCGACCTGCTTCCCTTTTTTTTTTGGCCAACCGCAACCCATGTCACCCTTGGTTGGAGCACTACTTATCATCCACCCTTGCCAGCATCGTCCATATCTTCAGAGTATCCCACAGGTCACTTACCTCTGACCTCTGAATTTGTTCACCTTGTCTTGCCTCTGACACAACTTATCCCTGGTCTTGTCATCCCCCTGACACTTGACCTCATTGAACGGTTGCAGCCACTTTGTATCTCACATATCCTTCAACCAAGGGTAGTCTTGAGTCTTCCTACATCTTGACTTCATCCATGTACCTCCTCCACTTCCTAACTTCACCTGGTAGATTTCATGAAGCCATCTGCTTCTGGGAGTCACGTCCCCCTTTATTTGTCGACATCATCACAGTTTTCCAGAAGGGTGACAACATCTTGATTCTCATTACCCACCCAATGAGAGATCTCGGACGACACAGGGCAAAACAAAATTTCTCCCTGCTATCGTTGACCCCCATAACATTCGATGTCACCACTTTCTCATGTTACGGTGGGTCTTACTTTGAGACTATTGCAGTTAGTTCTCTCATTTGCCGAAGACCTCTGAACTCGGTTGGGCTATCAATGCCCACATAATCAGTGATACTTATTACCATCACCACTGCCTATTATTCAGAGTATGTTCATCCACAAAATTGTCTTCTTCCTGTATCACGACCACCCCCGAGGGCACTGCAGTTTTCTACACCAACACTTCATTCCTCTTTTTTGAGTTACATGACATGAGCATGGGGCATGCCCGCCTCGTTTGTACACAGTTTTCTTTCTTTACACACCTCATGGAAGGTTGGGTTCTATCGGTTCCTTTTTCCCTCCAATGGATTGCTCTGGATGATCCCACTATTTCTCTCTCTTACAACAACATTCTCAATAGAAGAAACATTGATGGATTTCGGCTATACGTATGCTCCTAACCTCATCCATCAGGGGGCATCTGTTATCACTGAAATTTCATCTGCACATGGTTAGAAGAACTCAGCATCGTCAAACAGTGATGAAGTCATCCATGGACCTGAATTAACACCAAATAATTCATAAAAGGGTCAAAAACTATACAAAGTAGTGAAAAATTGAAGGGCGCTATGAAGACACTGGGCGTGCGAGCACATGCGCGAAATAGGAACGTAGAAATCGCGCACATGCGCGACTGTTATTGCAAAAAGTCATGCACCTGCTAAACGACGCATTTATGAGAGTGTCCAGCCTCCCACCCACTTATGGTTCATCTCCCAAGCCGATTTGACCCTCAAATCTGGACTGGATTCGACTGGATGGCTGGTCAAAGACCTAGAAATGCCCTAATTAGCCTCTTTTCACACTACAAACTGGTTGAACAATAGCTCAAAGGAATGATATAAAAAGGCCATGGATACACTTCATTTTTCAAGGAATTCAAAGCAAAGTTATGCTGCCATTATTCTCTTGAGGACTCCATCCTTGCCAAGAGTATATTTGCACCATTGAATTGAGAAATCCATCTCACCCCTTGAGTGGATTTTCAAAGATTTCTTTCATCATTTCCATTTTTCTTTGTTGTAAGAAGAGCTTTCTAGCGGGGGTCCAAGAGCCCTCCCTTGGAGGAAGAAGGGACTCATAGTCCCCTTTATTCTTGGTGTATTGTTTCACTAATAGATCAGCCTCATCATTGGTGACATGGGTCTTATGGTTCTTTTTGTTTCTATGTCTTTATGATCATGAATTTAGTTGTTATTGCATTTCTTAGTTTAATTCTTAATTGTTGTTTTTTATTTCTTTCCCTAACTCTTTTCCCTGCAGCTGTCCTGCTCAGCAGACCCAACTGAGCTTACAAGCACCACTCTTTTGCTCACTAAGGTGGCGGAAGAGGCACAACAATTGTTATTCAAATTATAGTCCCAATGCAAGTTAAATGTGATTAAAAATGATTTCCAACTTATATTGTGAGTCAAAACAAGCCATCCATGTGGCAAAAAATGAAAGCAAAGAGGGGAAATTGATTTTAACCTCCTAAGTGCATATGTGTTTTTGACTAACCCCTTTATATGATGAGCGAACTAAGTGTGGTGCCGTTTTAAAACATGCTTGAAATCATTTTTAAGAAGGAAAATGGCCTTCCCCACATCTCAACAACTTTACAATGTGAATTTTTGCACAGATGCGCGGGTCTCAGTGGAGACAGAGGCATACAGAGCGCATGTGCGCGAACAGAGAAAATTCAATAAGAGCATGTGCGCAGAAAAGAGATGTGACTTAAGCACATGTGTGCACGATGTGTGTCTATTGGCCTAAAAACCTGTGCATATGTGACACATGGCCGAGAATGAAAAATCTGGATGGATTTCTCTCAATTCAACTTGGAATTGGCTGATTGACAGGTCGGCCTAGGCCGGTTAGTGCACCTGCAAGTTAAACAAACTAAAAGAAGAGCAAGAAAAACCCAAATGGGGTAGGAAATTGATACCTTCCCCCAGTGGAGTCACCAATTTGTTGTGCCTCTTTCGTCACCTTAGTGAGCAAAATAGAGGTGCTTGGAAGCTCAGTTGGGTCTGCTGAGCAGGACAGCTGCAAAGAAAAGGGTTAGAAAAAGAAATAGAAAACAACAACTAAGAATTAAACTAAGAAATGAAATAACAACTAAATTTATAAGCATAGGGACATAGAGACAAAAATAACAATGAGACCCATGTCACCAATGATAAGGCTAATATTAGTGAAAGAAAACACCGAGAAGCAAGGGGACTATGAGTCCCTTCTTCCTCCAAGGGTGGGCTCTTGGACCCCCACAAGTAAGCTCTTCTTACAACAAATAAAAATGAAAATGGTGAAAGAAATATTTGCTAATCCACTCAAGGGGTGAGATGGATTGCCCAATGCAATGATGCAAATATACTCTTGGCAAGGATGGAGTCCTCAAGAGAATAATGACAGCATAACTTTGCTTTGAATTCCTTGAAAAATGAAGTGTATCCATGGCCTTTTTATAACATTCCTTCGAGCTATTGTTCAACTAGTTTGTAGTATGAAAAGAGGCTAATTAGGGCATTTCTAGGTCTTTGACCAGCCATCCAGTCAAATCTAGTCCAGATTTGAGTGTCAAATCGGCTTGGGAGTTGAACCAGAAGTGGGTGGGAGGCCGACCACTCTCATAGATGTGTCATTTCTCAGGTGCATGAATTTTTGCGATAACATTCACGCATCGTGCGCATGTGTGCGATTTCTGCGTTCCTGTTGCGTGCATGTGCGCGCACGCCCAGTGTCTTCATAGCACCCTTCAATTTTTCACTATTTTGTATAGTTTTTGACCCTTTATGAATGCTTTTGTGTTAATTCAGGTCCATGGATAACTTCATAACTGTTTGACAATGCTGAATTCTTGTAACCATGTGCGGATGAAATTTCAGTGATAACACCATGTATCCTAAATATTTCTTTCATGAAAATATTAGAAATATCTATTGCCTTGCAAGTGGACTTTACTAGGATAAAATGAGCAACATTGCTCAACTTGTCCACAACTACCATAATGGCATCATTTTTTTTGGCTGATTTAGGTAGTTTCATGATAAAATCCATGGAGATGGTTTCCCATTTCCATTATGGGATAGGTAAGGGTTGCAACAACCCTGCTGGGTGCTTTTGTTCCACCTTAACCTACTGGAATTTCAAACATTTAGCTAAATACTCCACTATGTCCTTTTTCATTCCTGGCGAGTAAAATAACTTCTTGGTGGCTGTTATCATTTTTGGGTACAAGATGACCAATACATGGTCTTTTTTGTAGTTCATCCAGGATGAAACTCTTTAGGTCGTCATAATTTGGGATATACAACCAACCTTTTGTTGGAGAATTTTTTATTTTTCGACACATTAGTTCAGTGGGAATTAACTAACTAGTTCTATTTAGACTTTCTATTTTTACCATCACTATTATGCATGCATGCATTACTAAGGAAGGCTAACTGCTTGATTGCTTTTCTTAATTATGGACTATTTTTCATTGTATTCCACTCATTCATTGTATCATATTGATCATGATCTATGTATCAATCATCAACTCAGTGGAGTAGTGTGAATATATTTTCTCATTCTCCGATATTGAATCTCTCTTCCTTTCTTGATAATCTTTGTTTATAATTGCTTTAGCTAGATCTCCTGTGCAGGTTTCCATGAAAAACTAACATGGTATCAGAGCTATGCTGCTTGGAGCAAGCCAGACAAGCCAAAGAAAAAGGAAAATTGGGGTTTCGGCGAGCTAAATCCGTGGTCGTAACTTTCAATAATTATTCCTCCCAAAATATTACGTTTTTGAGGAAAAAACTTCTAATGAAAGTAAATTGGCCCATTTTGGAAGTGGGTTTTCAATCGTTTGGCGAGATTCTTTACCGTTTTCACAAAAAGTGAGCCGCAAGATAGCCTCCTGAAACTGATATGAATCCGTGGTTGTACCTTTCCACATTCATTTCTCCCAAAATATTATGTTTTGGAGGAAACGGTACATGATGAATGTAAATCGGCCCATTTTGGAAGCGATTTTTCAACCAATTGGTGAGATTCCTCACCGTTTGCTCAGAAAATAAGTCACAAGATCATCTCTTGAAACTGATATGAATTCTTAGTTTCTTAATTTTTCACTTGCAGATTGAGAGTAAATTTTTAGAGGTTCTTGGAATCAGTGGGAGAGATGGATATGACAACTATTATACAGTCAAACTTGGTGGTAATTCTCACACCATACAATTATTTTGATTGGAATCCCAAGGCGACATTCCAACTCAAAAGAAAAGGACTGTATAATTTAACGATGGCGACAGAAACATAACCTACATCAGCGATTGAGAAGATGAGATGGGTGAACCATAAGGATGAGGCCACATGACTAATTCTTGAATTAATCTCCACTGATTTATGGTTTCATGTTGCTGCATGCAAGACTCCAAACGAGATCTGGACCACTTTGGAAGGACTCTTTGGAAAGTAGGATGAGATGCGAGGTCATATGCTTGAGGTAGAGTTGAATACGTTAGACCCTAAAAGTTTTGATAATATACAAGATTTTTTCACTAAATTTAAATCTTTGCTATTAAGCTTGGGAGAATGTGGTATTGATAAGTCTACACAAGAGAAACAACTTATTCTAACAATATTGGCCAAGCTAGGACCATATTACACTGTATATGTCTCCAATTTCCATTTTGGCAGATGTCTTTTTGGAACAAATTGGAAAATGCCTACTTTGGCTCAGTTCATTGAGTCTCTTACACAAGAGTAGACAAAACTCATATAGATGGGCCTCATGAAAGATCCCAAAGCACATGCACTCACCATGCATGATGGAAAAGGGTCATCCAAATAGAACAAGAAGGAGGGATATTCCAATCCCTTCAACGATTCTTCAGGTTCCAGAGACTCTTCAGATTCGAAGAAGAAGAATAAAGGAAAGAATTGCACTTAATCATGAAGAATCCACATGCATGAAGAAACAAATCGATCTTATGGCACATGCACTTCAACAGAACAACCTTGGAAAATTCATTCCAGAGGGAGTTAAGAAGCAGAAAGAAGAAGATCTTGCTCCTAAGAAAGGTAATCATCATGCTC
>JASDQU010356527.1:695-11235 GCA_032191745.1 Picea mariana | reverse complement strand
CGAACGATAGATAATTGGAAAGGTATCCTTGAGGATATTCATTTAGTGGGCTCAGTCAGAGCCTTTCGCTATAATTGAGAACCTACATCCTGAAAAACCTTCATTTAGGCCCCCAAAATGGCCCTAGAAGTTAAAAACTGCTAAAAATAGTAAATTACCAAAATTGTCAGAAAACGGTTTTGAGATAGTTGGAAATGGTGGTTGGCCATCAATATCCACTTGGATCAATAATCCCTCCTTAATAATAAATGGTATCCATTGCATTGAGTGCCTGGGGGAGAGGGAAAAGTTTTTGTTGAATCTGCATCTTGATGAGTTGCTTGCCTTGTTGGAGAAGTTCCAAAGCTTATCTTGTTGAAAGTTGTCATGAACATGTGGCTAGAAGGGTTGGAATTTTTTAACCATTCTGAATACATGAGATTCATGTGTACAAAAGGAATATTTACACTTTTCTTCAATATTTTCAACCTGCTTCTGTTGGATAGAATGTGCTTGGACTGAGGCTACAGTGGTGTTCTTCTATTCCCACTTTGAACAAACTGTGAAGAAGATGAATTTTGTAGTATGAGATACTACCTTGCAACATTGTTTAGGTGGGGCAATAGTTGGAATTACCTATGGTATTATGTAGAGATGACCCCCCAAAGTAACAATGACACTACAGGGTCAAGACTCATAAACAACATGGTTCTTCCACATATATGGCTGGACCAAGAGATCATCACAGACATCCAGTGGGGAAACATCACATAATACCTCATCCTTGAAGGGTTGGATGTTGTATGAAAATCAACACTGTTGGCTGACACGAAGATCTCATCCTTGGCGAAGCCACCCAATGTTGTATGGTTGCAGGTGTGGTGTTGTTGACAATCCCAACTCTTTGACGACCTCTACTAATATGAGATTCTTATGGCTTCCGCTATCAACAATAAAATGCAGTGAAGTCCCTTTCATCCACATCCGTGAATGAAAAAGGTGCTCCCCCTCTTCAGGATCTGTTGGTTCTTCTAGTTGAATTATTGCAGTTGCGAAAATAGCAGTGGAGTCTACGTCGATGATATTTATTTTACCAGTATTTTCATAATCAGATTCTAAATCAGGGTTCAACTCCTTGTCTTTGATCTTGGCCACCAATAACTGTTTTGAGAGACATTCATCGGTGTTGTGACAGGGGATTTTGTGGAAATCACACCATTTTCCGGTGTCCTTCTTTGTCTTCCGGTGACCCTTCTTTTCCTGTGGCTGGCATTGGTTTTACAGAGACTATTTATTAGGGCGATCTTTATCATACTTTGGCTGTTGCAGATTTGCAAACCCAAAATCCCATTTTTTCTAGTGCTTAAATTTCTGTTCAAATTTAACAGCATATCAATAACCAGCACCGAGTGATGAGATGTCTAGAAAATTCATTTCATTTTGGATGTATCTATGTAGAGCTCCATGGTATATCAGAACCAAATGTCGTTCAGAGACTTTGATACCTATCTTGGTGCGCAAGGTATAGAAGGTATTGGTGAACTCTAGAACTGCTTGGCCTCTCTCTTGTCCAAGTGTGGTCTATCTCATATACTAGTCCTCATAGTTTCCAAGAGGGTAATACTATTCCTTTACCACGTCCACAAAAAAATACCAAGTGGGATCAACCCCATATATTCCAGACTCTTCTATGGAACTTTTCTCCCAGTAAGTTTCCCACCAATGTTTGACATGGGAGAGATCTTTAAGGAGTGCGAAGGTGATATTTTCCCTATATAAAAAATGGTGAACAAAGAAATAACCTTCTAACAGATTTAACCATTTGTCTAGGGCATCCGCATCTATCTAACCTTCAAATATGGGAATATCAAAATTAACCTGTAACTTGAAAGGAGAGGTTCTTCCAAAGTGGTTGTTTGATGAATATGAGAATGTTGCTATTGGAAGGCATTGAAGGATGTGGGAAAAATTCTCCATCATTTCGTCCCTTTGTCGCGTGAGAGCTTTCTCAAGCAACAGATTGATAGAATTATCTGCTTCTTCATTTTTATTTTATTCCTCCATGGATGGTTTATTGGGCATGCGAGAGTGATTTTATTCAAGAGAGACAAACTCGAGACTCAACTGGATATACTTGGACCTCGTCAGGGACATGCACTGAAAAGCGATCAAGAGCAGCCTACTCTAATACCATTGATCCAGATTATTTTCGACATGAAATGAGAGCGGAGATATAATAAATAAATGTATAGAGATATCTCAGATATCCAATAATATAACATAAATGTATCATATATGAAACCATAAAGACAAGGATAAAATAATACACAATTTTCTATTAATGAGCAAAAATGTACAAAGACTATAAAAATACAGAGTGAAAGACTCGCTAGAATGTTAGAAGCTTATCTCTGAGAAGAGATGTGAAGGCTACTCACATTTGCAAGTAGATGATATTTTACAATGAGGCTCCAAAGGAAATTTTATCATAAATAAAATACAAAACTATAACCCTGGAAGATGAAAATCTAACAGCTTTTGGGACCCCGTTTTGGGTAGTTTGGTGTATCAACTTCCTAGGGGCGTAACTTTCGCATACGTTCTTTGTTTGGGGTGAATGATAGTTCGTTGGAAAGGTATCATAGAGGATATTCATTTAGGGGTATCAATCAAAGCCTTTGGCTATCATTGAGAACCTCCATCTCTAAAAACCTTCATTTAGGCCCTCAAAATGGCCCCGAAAGTTAAAAACTCCTAAAAATAGTAAATTACCAAAATTGTCAGAAAGTTGTTTTGAGCCAGTTGGAAAAGGTGGGTGGCCACCAATATCCACCTGAATCATCAAGGCTGAGCATAGAAACTCATCTGGTTTGCTACTACCATTACACATTACTAAGTGGAAATGGGAATTTGTAACAATGGATTTCATCACCAAACTACCTAGAACAAACAAGCAACATGATTATATCATGGTAGTGGTGGATAAGCTTACTAAGATTGCCCATTTTATTCCAGTAAAGCTCACTCATAAGGAAACCAACATTGTTGATGTTTATATGAGAGAAATTGCTTGATTACATGGTATACCCAAGACAATTGTGTCTGACAGAGATCCAAAATTTACCTCAAATTTTTGGAAGGGATTATTTAATTATTTGGAACAAATTTGAATTTTAGTAAAACCTATCATCCATAATCAGATGGGAAAATAGAGAGGGTGAATCAAGTGATTGAGTATATGTTGAGGATGTATGTGATGGATAAACCATCAAAATGGGAAGACTACCTACACTCAATAGAGTTTGCTTATAACGATGAATACCAAGTCTCTCTAAAGATGAGCCCATTTGAGGCACTTCATGGAAGAAGGTGCAACACACTGGTAAGTTGGGATAGCCCAATAGATAGAGTAGTGGTTGGGTTAGATTTACTCAAGTAAATGGAAGAGAAAATGTTGAAAATAAAATAGAATTCAAAGGCTGCCCAAGATAGGAAGAAAATCTATGTTGATAAGGGAAGAACTCACAGGGAATTTAAAGTGGGGGACCATGTATTCTTGAAAGTAAAGGCCAAAAAAAGTTCCTTGAAGTTAGGAAATTGTGCAAAGTTGGCATCTCACTATTATGGACCATTTGAAATCCTAGAGAGGATTGGGCCTATAGCATACATGCTTTCCTTTCCTACATCAACAACAATTCATAATGTATTTCAAGTATCATTGATTAAGAAATATATACATGATGATAATCATGTTATTGATTGGAATGTGATTCAGGTGGAGAAAGAACGCACTTTCCATGTACATCCGATACAAATTTTGGACCGGAAACTCAAACAGCTCCAGAATCAAGCCATAGAGCTTGTAAAGGTCCAATGGACCTATTACGGTCCCGAGGATGCAACTTGGGAGCATGAAGATGCTATGCGAGCAGAATACCCACATCTTTTTTAGGATTTTTAAAATTTTGGTGGTATATGTGTACATAATGCACTGAGGACAATGCATAAATAAGGGGAGGGGATTGTAATACCCTTAGGCTGTACCCCAACTATAATTGTAAATGCAAATGTACTTAAGATGGTGAGATGTTTGATATCATTTTTGTATGCACCTTCCACGGTATAGTGTGCACATGCATTGTGCACTAATCTGATGAAGTGTGGACATTCCAGGATACCATGTGCAACAAACTTAAGTGCGTGCAATTTTGAGTCTAGGGAGCCTTTGCGTATATGTTGTGTTGTATAGGCTGGTGAGCTAGTTATTAAAATATAGGAGGCTTATGTGTTAAATTAGGCCAGAGATCCTAGATGCTAAAGTCCAGTGATTCTATTTTTGTATATGTCTTATCATTAATATAATACATCACTGTGTGTATACCAACCACGATAAAAGAGTATGGGGGAATACACTCCACTAGTTAGGGAAAGGAGGGGGGGATAAAAGTTAAGGAAAAGGGATAATATAGGGGGCTTAAGCCAAAAAGGAATATTATATTAATATTCCTTAAAGTATAAATTATGGATAATTATGTTATTCTAAGTTTTAAGGATGGGGACAGGGGGGCCAAAGTAGCTCTCAACATGAAAAGTGTCAAGTTGGGAACATGCATACATATAGTTTGGACTTAGTTCATTTGAAAATCCATTCAATAATTCCATCATCATTCACTCATTCATTGTGTTGTCCTTTGTACCTTCCTATACCTATATCTTGTAATTGTACCTATATCCATACCTTGTTGTCACTGTACCCATACCCATACCTGTACCTGGTTAACTGAGGAGCTGGACTGAAGAAGCAGGTTGTTAGGCCTGAGGGAGATTGAAGAGGTTAGTTGTCAGGCCCGTGAGAAAATATATATAGGTGAGAGAATTGTTGGGAATTGATTCCCGAAGGTGCAAAAATATAGCTACATGGCTTTGGGACTTCCTGTCCATCCTATTGTTGAAGCTCAGAAAGAAAGTGGAGTAGTCGAAGGACTATTGAGCAGAGAAGGGGCACACTTCTTCAGGTGGGATAGGAATGTGGGGAATGAGGGACTATAGGATGTTCGTTTTAGTTGGTACCTGTGACAAAGTCTTTCCTGTTGACTTAGATACATCATTTTGGTTAGGAATTCCTTTACCCGGGTGGAGTTTAGTCCCATCTCGGGGGTGCCCACTGCTGAGAGTGATGAGTAGTGTGGTCTAAGGATGGGAGGTTCGTGGAAGTTCTACATGATGTTGGTGATATTTTTACCAATATAAGTGTCAATAGTGTGTTAAATTAAATGTTGCATTATTATTTATGTGTTCAATTTTATCGGGTTTTCATATGTGTGGTTTATACCTGTCTTTATATTTATGAGTATTTCTTGTCTATGCTGCATGTATATGTTATTGTTATTTCTATATGAATATGTGCATTTAAAAAATGTATTTTTCTATTTTAAGTATTATATATAAACTTCCGCAAGAGTTTCTGTGTGTATATGTCTTAATTTGCATACAGTTTGAAAATTTTATGTGCCATAGCCAAGTGGGCTGTTGGGGATGTTACATACGATACTCAAATTAGCATAATAAATTGTGAATCTTAAGAGATTATTGGATGATGTAATGGTCTCTAATGATTTACCTTAGGGAAGCCCCAATTGTGCCCTGTCCATGTAATTCAGGCATGTCCTTGTACAATGACAGGGTCGAATTATGCCCTGTCCATATATTTGATTTCCACTTGTACCTTAAACTTATACATCAATATTGTTAAGAAGAATGAACAAAACCCTCATATTAAACTGATTTGTTTTATTTTTTCAAAAAAGAAGATTCTAGTGATTTGATTATACATGTTAAAATAGGATTCTTTAAGTTGATTAGGATTGATGTTTCTTTTTATTTTAAGCATAGGATCCACCAACTACCATGGATATGATATGCCTGAGTCTACGACCACCTTGGATCAGCTAGAGACAAACATTAGAAAAATCAAAAAACAAATATTGTTAGACTTTTTCATTTTTATGTTTTAAAATTTCATCAAAACATTAATGAGTTCGGGCATGTCCCTATACATGGAAAAGGCCAAATTCCAGCATGTCCCTATATAAGGTCAGGCATGAATTTGGCCATGTCCATGTATAGGGATCGGCTTCAATTCAGCCATGTCCATGTATAGGGACATGGCCGAATTCGAGCCTCTCCTTGTACATGGACAAGGCATAATTTAGACCTTTCCCTGTAGATGGAGAGGGTCTAATTTGGAACTTTCCCTGTACAGGGACATGGATCAATTCATACTTGTCCATGTATAGGGGCATGCTCAATTTTGCTGTATTTGGTTTAGGTAAATATATCCCTTTCCCAGTTAAATTTTTTTTAGTTATTTATAGTTTATGTTTTAGGAGGTTGACAGGGCCGAATTCGACCCTGTCCATGTACAGTGATAGGCCCAAATAAGTGCAAGATCGTGTATAAATTACTTGAATGACTTCAAAATGATTATCTTACTTTTTGTTTTTTATGTATTTGTCTATGAAAAATCTAGAAACCACTCATATAGTTAATTGTTGTGTGGGTTTTTGGTTTATTTTGTTTCTTGGTTAAGTACCAAGTTGAGATAATGTGTAACCCTCTTCTCTCCTGGGATGGTCCATGAGACCTAGGATTAGTTAAGGAGGAAATGATCACATCATCGATCTTCCTTATATGATGGGATGATAAAATATTATAAGTAAATATCATGAGAATCATATGGACATTCTACCATTAAAGAAGAACTTAATTGCTCACTTTTTCTTGAAATCACCCTTGTTTGAGTTACTCCCCCCTTAATTGTTGTGTGGGTTTTTGGTTTTGTTCTTTGCTTCTACCTAAAGAAATTTAGCCGCCTTCACTTTGGAAGAATTTAATTGTTGACTTTCTCTTGAAACCACCCTTGCTTGAGGTATGACCCCCTTAATTATTGTGAGGGTTTTCGGTTTTGTTGTTTTCTTCTTCCTAAAGAAAGTTAGCTTCCTTGACTTTGGACCCCTCTCCTTGACTTGTTTTTTTCTTGTTGATTTTTATGATTTAAAAATTAATATTTTCTGTTATAAAATATTATTTGTTTAAATTATTTATAATTATTTAATTGAGTGGATGCAACCCCTATAGGACAGTTCTTCTTGGTGTATCAAGCCATTGTGGGCTTACTTCTCCAACCTCTTATTGTCGCTGACCCCTAAGGGTCTTTTCCATCTTGTTGCAGATCTCTTCTTGGTTGTTGTTTGGGGATTCTGGTTCTCCTTGTTGGTGTTTCCCTCCTCATTTTTTTGTTTGTTTTTCCCTCCTCATATCCTTGCTAATGCCACCCTGTGTATATGTTGTCGACGTCCTCTTTTATTGTTGGTGCCAACTTTGTATGTTGTTGGTTAGTCTTTTGATATTTTACCCTAAACATTCTTCTTGGAAATGTGTTCCAAGTGTCATGATGAGATCTTCCCTGAGGGTTTGATTAATGATCCCTTGAAGGATTTTCTGAGAATATATCTAAGAGGATAGCAATAACATATCATGTAATATTGTTTCTTGTTTTAGTTTTAAGTAAATGTTTTGTCAGTGATTGTTTTTAGGCACTAGATTATGGATCAAAAGTTTTAATGTCTTGTTGATTGTAACATAAAAGTAGCTAGTGTTTAGAAATTAAAATAAGTATTTCTTTTTTAGCTAGCTAAATTTTTTTCCCTTAAATTTTAACATGTTACACATAGATTACCTTAAAAATTACCTTCTACAATTTACAAAGATATAGATTATCTTCCACATGTTACATTTTTTTTATATTTAAATATTTTCATGTTCATTATATATAGCATCATAGTAAAAAATATAGTTGTTCTAGTTTTTTCAATATATGTCTTTGTTGGCCCTTGACCAAGTTTTGGAGAACCTTGGTCACGTTTGACCATTTTTGGGACTTGGATTAGTCGAATGTAGAGCACAAGGCGAAATGGAGATCATGGAATCTCAACCCATTTTTAGGGAATTTTTGGGTTTAGGGTTTATTTAATGAGTATGGGGATGTCATCCCATGAGTTTGCCCATGTTTAGGCCCTTCTGTAATGTATAAATAGATATCTAGATGATGTAAGAAACATACTAGATCTAGAGAGAAGTGGTGTTAAGTGTTATATTGTGTTGAGTGAAAGAGATGTAAGTAGTTGGATCTATGTGACCGAGTTAGCTTTGTGCATACTGTGTGCATGAGAACTTATAGAGCTGAGTGGAAGTGATTGTAAGAAAGGCTTTGTGCTATAACCTAACTCGGGGAAGGAGGGTCTAATAAGGTGCATGCAGATCTCCTGTCCTATGCAGAGTGGGTTCTTGCGGCTCTGTGCTTGTATAATATTGACAGAAGACAATAAACAAGAGAAGAGTTGGTGGACATAGCCCTACACTGGGGTGAACCACGTATATCTTGTGTTGTGGTTGCTTTGTGAATTATGGTTGTGATGTTATTGATGTGATTTATTCTTAGTGCAGTGATAATATGTTAGATGCACCTGATATGTGAATGAATTCTAGATCTGATCTATTTCTATATTCTAAGTTCTTGGATGTATTAGATCTTGTGATTACTGCGTTGTTCTATAGTTAGGGTTTTCCCTGCGAAGTGAATATTGATGAATTTTAACTACTAAGTGCTCTGTTAAGTATTGTAATCACATATTTGTGTCCCAGCTAGGTTGCAGACACTTGATTCCTGCAACCACCCCTACTTCTACCTCAGGTGAGACTTCATCTGCTTCACAGGTGTTACCAAAAGGGTCAGTAGTTATGGTTTTATTGTTGTGTTGTTGAAGCGTTGAACCCTGGTTCTTCCCCTATCCCAACAGTCTTTGATGCTTTGAAGTTGTTATAAATACTTAAATGTTTTTTTTATAAATTTAATATTTCCATTTAATGTTTCTATAACTTATGAACTTTCATATTCATGAATTTTCAAAGGATAGATATTGAGGCAAGATGTTGATACAAGAGTCTCCAAAAATTCCTTGCAAATGCTCTAGGCTATCCCATGAGGGAAGAAGAGGAACCCCTTCTTTGCCTAAGACTCTGAGTGACCAACGAAAATCTAGTGAGAGGAGGAGATTATCAAATGAATCTATGAATAGACCATCGTGAGAATGTGATAAAAATAGTGCTATAGATGCAACTTTCTTAGATAGGTTGCACATTAATACTCCAACGCTGAGGAATGTAGGGAATACATCATGAAAAGAAAATATGTTTTGTAACTTTTTTGATTTTGCATTTTTGTGTATTTATGTTTATATATGTGTGTGTGTGTGTGTGCTTTATATATATATATATATATATATATATATGTTTTTTTTTGTTCTTTTTTTAAAATTATATTGTTGTTAAATGTTGTAATTAATTTCAAATATGTATGTGTAGACAATGAGATTAATGTAAGGGAAGATAATGAAAGAGAGAGTGGGTATCATGAAGATTCCAATGTTGGTGAAGAGGGTGAAGGTGGATTCAAGAGGCATTATCCATAAATAGAATATTACACTCCTAAGTACACCTATCCATCGGATGTTGGTGATGAGCTTCCTTTGGAAGAGATTATTGAAGTAATGACCCTTGAGAAATGCTCAGGTGTTAAAATCAGGATGGAAAATTATTTAAGGAGCTTGGATCTCCCTCGGGAGAGTAAGAAAATCTTAGAGATTGTTTTGCATTCATTGCATAACTTTATGGATGCATATGAAAACATGGGGCCAACAAATGACAGTATTATCGATTTGATGAGGAGACGAAATTCGGAGGTGATGGGCCCTGATAAATGGGACGTAGTAAAGAGTAGAGTTTCAAAAGAAGATGCAATTTCTATGTACAATTTCAAAGAGGGGCCAAAGCGAAATATGTTGAAGGTGCAATATTTTAAGAACCCCAACATAGTAGAACATATTTATAATATATTTTTGGCAGCATATGAGAATTTTCCATGGAATGATGAGAATCCACATTACTTTGCTAGACACTTTTATGCAGAGTTTTTCATGGACATTCACCTTGATTATACCATCCTACCATCAAATTATTATGGGGTTGGTAAGGGATGGACATATGATTGGAAAGGTGCATATTAAAATGAGACATTGTAGAGGCCTCCATGACCTTTAGTATCTCGTCCAATAGGGGTGTTTTCCTTACATTCAAAGTTGCAAGATACATCAGAGGTTGGCAAGGAGGCTAGGAATGGAATCAAGAAAAAATTGGAATCGATTTTTTATGATGTTGATGTTGGTTTGAACCGTCAGAGAGAGGAAGCCAATTCTCAAGCCAATTTTGTTTACAAAAAAGATGAGGAGATAGATACCATATTAGTAGAATATCTTAAGGAGTATGAAAAAAAATTTCATAATGGTTGGAAGGAGTTCATTTAGAATGATGAACCAAACATCGGATTGGTATGTGTTATAGTTAGTAAATTTTTTATGCATTTGAGGATAGCTTACTTGTGTTTCTAGATCTAGATACATATCATTGCATCTTTAAAAATAATTGATTTTTTATCGTCAATAAT
>JASDQU010356524.1:0-10874 GCA_032191745.1 Picea mariana | reverse complement strand
AGGGGGGTGAACCATCCATTGAGAGAGGTTTGTTCCAAGTGATTGGCAGGGCTTCTGGGGATTCTAGCACCTGGGTTTTCATTGCAGGGTTGTGGCCATTAGATCTAGTCCATTCCGGTGGAGTTTTATGGATCATTTGATTTATTGGATGCATGGGATGAATTAAAGTGATTTCAGCCATTTGGTAGATCAGATATTCATCATTTTGCTTGGGACTTCACCAGGGAGGTAACCAATCCTTGATATATCATTCTAGTGGTTTTGTGGAGCATTTGGAGGCCTCTAGGAAAAGGGCCAAATTATCTAGGGTTTCAGGCATCCAGGGGGGTGCACCATTTCTTGGAGGGAGGCTAGATCCATGACTTTGAGAGGGGTCTTGGAGATTTGAGCACCTGGGTTGTTCTTGCAGTTACCCGATCTACTATTTGACATATTCATTGGAGTGTTTGGGCATCTTTGGTAGTAGGTATGAATTATTGAGGCTATTCAGAGTTTCAACAGGGCGTGGCATCTTCCAGCTTGATGGTTTGGCACTTCATTCGGCTAGATCTACTTCTGCATTGATCTTCAGTGGATATTCAGCCTTTGGAGGCTTGTATTCTTCTATTGGAGAATTTTGTAGCAGCTCCTATATTCTATTGTCTTATTGGATCCATCTGATGTGCATTCCAGATTGGCATCTCATTGTAGCCGGTTCTTCTATTTATGAATAAAATCAGATCTGCAATGTTTGGCTTGTCTATCATCTTATTGATCTTGCATATGGTTGAGGTATGTTACATTTCTTATCTTATTATCTATTGCTACAAACACACATCTAAAAAATCAATATAATCCTAAGGCTGAAATCAAGAGGTCAACCTACAATTAAACACACACAAACAAGTAAATCAACAAAGTGTTTGACAAAATACCACAACCAGAAAAAGTTTAAAAAGACACCCAAACTATGATGTTCCTGGCATATTGTCTTGGGAACATTACAGTGGTATTAGAGCTTAGATTCCTACCAGCCAGTGGGAATTAGCACATGCATCAGATCCTAGACTCCTGCCAGCCTGAGGGGACTTACACAAGGAGAAATGGATGAGATATCCTTTGAGATAACATACTTGGAGATAAAATATTCTAGCCTTAGCAAGGAAACTAGGGCTCAAATAAACTTTCCACAATATGTAGCCTTAAGAAATCCCAGTTGGAGTGAAGAGGATGTTTTAAATGGGATCATCGTAGCATAGGAAAAGAGAGCCAAAGAAGCTAGATGGTTGGAAGAACAGAGAAACCCCACACCCATTAGGAGCACGCAACTTTGCTACAGTTGGAAGGTGCCTTGGGAACCAAATCATAGGTGTATGGGTAAGGGTAAGAAGCATATTATTGAGGTACACTATGACAATGAGGATGAGGTGTGTGATGACACAGAGCTATATCTAGATTCTTATTTGGAGCAGTGCGATGATGCTAGTACATAGGCTAGTGATTCTGACATGCTTCAGGAGGATAGTGACTCTTGCACACTTGCATATACTAGTGATTATGACACACTTGGGGAGGATGGTGACCCTTGTGTAGTGGATAGACAGTCGGAGGGACAGGATGAAAACACCTGCATTGAAACAGACATATCACATGGTGTTGATAACCCTACACCTCAGCAGAGTAGAGACACTAGTGAGGATTCACACATGTTAGCATCGAGAGATGACGAGATTCCTAGGAGGGTCGTGACATGTCTGTCGTCTTTTCAGATGCCCATGATAGTCACGTCATAGGAGGATATCAGTGGCATTTCAAATGTGATGGAGGATCCATGTGTGAGGGATGCACACCAGGGACATATGGATCCACAGACCCAGGAGGAGAGACATGACTTGGAGACAATGGAACTTATACATACCTATCAACATGAGGAGATTGAGTCACGGATTTGGGAGACTCCATTAATTGAGTAGATTGGGGAAACTGACAGGTTGATGGAGCACTTACTTCCAGGATTGACCTACAATGATGAGGATACACTCTTTATTGGTCAGGACGACCATAGCACGTGTCTGGATACATCTATATGGGATCCAGGCGCAGATGATAGTAGCAGGGTGAGTGCACAGAAAGATACAGCTACTCATACAAGATACAGTGTGATTCAGAGGGAGATAACATCTATTGATGGGGTTCAGTGGCATACAGGAGGACCCAACAGTACAGTAGACAGTGGGCAGTTCAACACGTTATTTTATGTAGAGAGTATTTTTGGGGATTCCAGAGTTGACACTAACAGGACTGACACTAGCAATGAGGAACGTGAGATGGCATCTCAGCACGACTGTGATTAGGAGTCACACCACTTAGCAGGGAAGTTGAGAGTCAATGAGGATATGATCATGGCATCCACTAGGCACAGTGACGACATGCATACATGGGTGACAGATTACTGTTGGAGAGCATCAGTGGCACATGGCAGTTCATATGGGAAATTTTCCATGGATGATTTTCATACTCTTGGGGAGAGAGTATCTATGATGAGGATCGACTACCAGTAGTTGTTGACTGACAGGGACTGCCTATTGAGGATTGGTGAGACGTATCATGAGGCTCTGAGGGAGCAGGAGTTGGAGGTGGACAGACTTACTCAGGAGTTGGGAGCACTCAAGGATTCTTGAGCGACACACAAACAAACCTTCAAGAATCAAAGTCCAGATCAGAGGAGATTCTTGAGGAGATTCGTCGGAGGTCCACTTCATCTGTCTTAGTGGGCACTCAAATATATCATTCAGTTAGGTTGCTAGGGGATGTTGGTGATCTAGTAGAGGAGCGCCAGTTGATGGAGGACACTTCCATTTGTGTTCCAAGAGCAGTTGACCTCCATGTAGAGGTTGATCCATCAATATGCCCAGGATCTATGATACAACATGAGTCTACGGTAGATGACATGAGTATGCCAGAGCATACAGTGATGAGTGATATCTCACAGAGACACGCTGATATGTATGGTGGGATTCAGAGGGGTATAGTGCCTTGCAGGGAAGAGACACACCTAGGGGAGCATGCAGATGTAACTCCTTTGCAGCAACACCTAGTTATGAGAGACCACCTTCACCATATCAGTAGTTTCATGAGAGATGAGAGATGGAGGTTATTTGAGAAGCAGTTGGAGGAGTTACTTTCGGTTGTACTATATGGTTGGGATTCGGTGATGACCACCGGAGAATATTTATCATAAAGAAGTATGAAGTAAAGAAAAGAGGTAATAGTTCAGGAGAGGCTGGGAATCATTAAAAGAAAGAGAGGAATAACCCTTTGCTACAATTGCAGAAGATTGGGACATCTGGATAAGGAATGCCCTGGAATAAGACCTAGTTGCCTCTGTTGCAAAGCCATGGACCATGAAGTATTGGATTTCCCTAGAATGATTGCTAAGGTTGAAAGGATGAATATGAACCAAGAAAACCCTAAGGCAGATCCAGAAACTGAGATTATGACAGAACCCCAGAAAGGATCAAAGAAATTATTACTACAGATGCAAGGAACCCTGAATGACCACCGACATATCATCTGATCAGAGATATTCAAAGAAAAAAAATGCATTGAAGTAAGAATAGGAGACTTCGACGTTGACTGTGTTCTGGATGAGGAAACACAGGTGAATATCATGACAGAAAGAACTTGGAAACTTTTAGGGGAGCCTGTTATGACTCCTTCATTAGGAGGAATAGGATTATTCAGAGGAAAGTTGATAGCACTATGTGGAAGACTTACCAGGATATCTATGAGTTCTCATGGAACTTTGATAGAGGAATAATTTGAAGTTGTTAAATTTATTGAGAACAACGCTCCATTTGATATGTTATTAGGAAAACCGCGGATTGAAAAAGATCAGGCTAGAAGGAAATAAGAAGAAATCTTAGAGAAGAAGAAGCAAGAGTTAAAAGATTTCATGACTAGGAGGATCGCACACTTGATTGAAGAACAGGAGAACTGAGAAAATCTATTTAAAACCAAAAACTTGGATGTCAAACTGGGAAGAACAGTAGAAGATTTGCAGAAGACTGAGGTACCTATTCCAGGTACAGAAGAGGTATTACCCCTGATTTCTAGGCAAGAATATCACCAACATGAAGTTACTTTGTTGAAAGAAGATAAGAATCAGAATGGAAAAAGGAATTCTGAGATGAAGCTCACTGGAAATAAGGCTGGAAAACTAAGTAAGAAGAGAGCTAAGATTGAAAAGTTATAGACGGTTCCCGAGGGAACTTCACAGAAGGAAAATTTTCAAAATTGGAGCTTTGTTGGAATATCAAAACAGCGTCACATGGCACTTCGCCATGGCGAAGAAATATAGCCATTGGAACAGTATAACCATTCGATCGACGGCCCAAATGGGTAGAAAGGCATTTATGATCAGAAATTTCACCACCAAGACCATTGGGACCGCGCCACAATGGACAGAACTGAGTTAATGAAGGCTTCTCGCCCGTTGCAAGAGATCCGTTATCGAGATATCTATTTATCCCATTGTGCCATGCAACGAGAACACTTTTTCTAATCGTGACTATCAGAGCTCGCAACATATTTGATTTCACACAGTGATCATCGCGTTATTGCAATCTATCCCATTTCATTAAGCAGTTACTCTTCGAACCCAAGATATTCAACCACGAGTGTGCATGTCGAACGAGCTTAGCGCTGTAGAAAAAATTGTCGAAGAAGTTCTTATCAAACTAATGACTGAAAGAGTAATGTCTGAAAGAGCGATGTCTGCAAGTATTCAAGCATCATCGATGAGAGGACTACAAGCCTCTCTGTCGACTGCTCACAGAGCCGGATCATCCCGACCATCGGTAGAAAAGAGAACCAAACACAGAGATGACCTAGCCAATGCAAAGTTGATCCCAACCATATTGTCAGATTACATCCCACCTCTGGCCGGGACAGTGAGTCGAGATAGTGTTCTAAGAGAATTTGAGTACACCATGGTTACCTCATACCTCCCGAAAGGGATAGATGCATTTCAATCACAGCAGGATAAGATCGCAGCGTTGAAGTTCAGTGACTTCAACCTCGGAGATCGAAAAAAATACAGTATGCTTGCCCCGTATAAATACCTAACCAAGACAAAGGGGGAGAACTCAAAGATAATCCCTCAGTCATGGATGATGAACCTCGCGCAGTCCACTTTGTTAAACATCATGAAAATCCCACACTTCAGAAGGCACCAGGAAGTCAATGCCTGTGTCAAGTTATTACTTTCATGTTACCATGGTGCCTACTTATGGCTAGACCGTCGTATCACAGTCGACCCGACGTTGATCCATAGGATCACAGGCTTGAATATGAAAGGACCGGATCCACAAGAATTATATCTAGGAAATGCCAAAGATCGTGCATTAGCACATAAAATCAAGGATACATATGGCGATGTCAAAAAGGGAACACGATGCTACAAGGTAGCCTCCATCCAGAATGGCGCAGTGCACCTCGCCTATCAGTTAATTGCAGGAAAGTTAGTAAGGAAGGACAGACCTACATAGGTCACATGATTTGTGTTTGATCTCACGGGAAAGTGTGTAGAAGGTTTACAGATGAACTGGGTGAAGTGCCTGGTGAATCAGCTGGAACTAGACTATCACAAAGCATAAGATCGGGGCTACGAGTTCCACTTCAGTCGGCTCATGATCCTTATCACCTTTGTTTCCTGGGAGATGTCGGAAGGTACGACCTTCCCGGATATTGAACCGTTTGAGTTGCTTGTTGCAAAGTTCACTACCCTTTGGTACTCGAGTGATATGAACAAACAGTGGCAGTCGAATGTTGTTTTTCACACCTACTACCTTCAACTGAAGAGAGCCATATAAGAAGAACCTCGCATGAATTCGAACACCCTATAGAGGTTTCGACCCCTTATGAAGTTATGTGCAGATCGACACTTCATCTAACTAACAACACGAGCCGATGAACATAAGGAGTAGCTGCAATCATACTACAAGCTCACGGAAGAGGATCTTGAGGAGATCACTAAGGACTGGTCGACAGAGCTCCTTATTCCAATAGACCCTGCAGAGATGTCCGACCCTGACAGCCCAAAAAACACGCATGATACACCCGGACCCAGCAAAACAAAGAAGACCGAAGAGGTCCAAGAATTAAGAAGTGCCTCAGGAAATACTGCTTCAGCATCACTTGACCAAGGGGGTGAGGAGGAAGAAGTAAATGACACAGGAGCTGAACAGAAGCAAGGCAAAGTAACACTGCCTAGAGAAGAGACCGATCCTCTGAAGAAGAGGAAGGTTTATCCCTCGAAACCTTCTTTCAAGAAGAAATAAAGAGCCACTATGACCAAGATGAAGACCATGCTTACTATTGATGACTTCGACTTCATCATAGCAGCCCTCAACTATGCTTTGCTAGAAATTGTGGAGAAACAAGAAGCTAAGCAGGAGGAAATGTATGATCGACTTAATGTCGAGTTACGAGGGGTACAACATGCCCTTCAGTCCATCTGCGCAGTGTCCACTGTGCCCCTGTCATTAGGAGAAGCAGAGTTGGGGGATGAGCCAACCCAACTCCACCGATTAGCTAATGCAGTCAAAGCTCGTCTTCATCGCACACAAGAAGAAGAAGAATAAAAAGCTACCCAGACCTTGAAGCAAGTACAAGGTGACATTGTAGAATAACATATAATTGCAGAATAGGAGAAGGTTTCTCTCCAGGCTAAGTTTGAAGTAGAGAAATCACAGATGCAGAAAGAGAAAGAACAGTTGCTTGCAAAGAAGCTCGAAGTAAAAGAAGCAGTAAACAGAGCCCTCTGCTCTGTGACAGTCTTAGAGCTACAGGTTGAAGACCGAGTCATGCATCAAGTAGAGCAGCTCGCAGAAGCTGTCCTGCAGCTACAACAATGAATAAAAGATTTAGAGCTCTGCACTGTACCTGACACCCCGCAGGATGTAAGGGACCAAAGGGAAGCAACTGCTCAAAGCGCAATTGAAAGAATAAAATACCTTGCTCTGGAATGCAAGTAAATGAGTTATCCCAGTGCCCAAACGTATGAACAAGTCACTAAGGATCCAGAATTGAAGGCACTGGAGTCACAGCTCCAAGAAGCGAAGTATCAAACATAGACAATATAGGCACAGTTGAAGCCCCTATCAGTTGTGGAAAGAATGAAGTGATCCCAAGAGCAGCGCACTACCTAGCAGCAGGTCCATACTATTCAGAGCAGAGTTATGGAAGTAATTCAGAGGCTCCAACCTGTACAGGACAAGGCTTACCAACTGTTCACAGAAATCGAAGGCCGAGGAGTGGAACTGGAGCAAGTTGTCACTGCAGCTGAACAGCACCTCGAAGGACCTGTTGACGAAGTAGTCATATAAGATTTCACTGAACAGGAGACCATAGCACATCAACAAGTCGAAGAAACTCGAGGCTTTTGAAGCAGAACTAGTCATATCAGAGTGACTCAGGACGAGTCACATGTGAATGTTGGGGGCATGTTGGCCCTTAACCAAGTTTTGAGGATTCTTGGTCATGTTTGACCTAATTTTGGGACTTTGACATGCTGTCGAAGGCGGAGCGCAAGACAAAGCGGAGATCGCGGGATCTCAGCCCCTTTTAGGGCCCTTTTTGGGATTTGGGATTATGTAATGGGTATGGGATGTCGGCCCATGGGTTTACCCATGCTTAGGCCTATTTTGTATGTATAAATAGATGCTAAGGCGATGTAGTGAGCACGAATGGTTGAGTGCCAGAGTTGGATCTCTGTGATCAAGATTTTTAAGTGCTTTGGTGCATACTATGTGAGACTTGCAGAGCTAAGTGAAAGTCATTGTAAGAGAGTGTAGAAGGCTGTGTGCTTAGATCTACTCAGGGAAGGAGGATCTAGCGGGATGTGCAGATCTCCTGTCCTCTGCGGAGTAGGGTTTTTGAGGCTCTATGCATGTAACCTATTGAAGAAGCTAATAAAGAAGACAAAGATTTGGTGGATTTAGCCCCAGGGTGGGGGTGAACCACGTACATGTTGTGTTGGTTTTCTTTGTGTGATGTATTGATGTCTTTATATGTTTACTTTCTTAGTGATTTAACATAGATGAATGATAGATAGATATGTTAATGCTACGTGCTTAATTATATGGATGGATGTTAGATCTAACTTATATACATGTGCTTAGTGCTTGAATCTACTAGATCTGATATGTTCCATCGTGCTAAGTGCTGCTAGATGCCAGATCTGGTTGACCACTGTGTTGTACTATGATTAGGGTTTAATTTCACTGTAACTAAGAACTGAATACTTATAAATATAACCGTTGAGTGATCTGTTAAGTGATTAGAATCACAGATCTGTGTCCCAGCTAAGGTTGCATACACTGGATTCCTGCAACCACCCCTACCTCTACCTCGGGTGAGACTTCATCTGCTTCGCAGGTGTTGCCAAAAGGGTCAGTAGTTAGGGTTTTGTTGGTGCGTTGTTGTAGCGTTGAACCCTGGGTCTGCCCCTGTGCCAACATGCATGAACAAGCCCATGCAGGCATGCCTCTAAGCATTGTGTGGGGCTTGTCTTGCTTGTTTGATTTATAATTGTTGTGGATATTCCATTAGAACAATTTGTCAAAATATGTGTTACAATATTCCACAACCTTTTACTATGTAGTGTCTTTATTTTAGATTGCATATTGGTAATATTACTAGTTTAAGGATAAATTGTGGTGCAATAAAGAATTAGAGGATAAAAGAAAATTAAGATACTATAAGGAGGTGATCAACCCTAATCTAGAAGATCAAAAGTGTCTCTCATTTTGACTAAGTGTAAAGAAGAAAATCAACATTGCCAAAATAAGAACAAATTCTCATGAGCTCCATAGTGAAACAGGATGGTGGAAAATTCCTAAAATGTCGTGAGTCAAAAGAATTTGTCATCTTTGTTTCACCAAGAGGGTTGAATATGAAAAACACTTTCTCTTAGAATGTCTTGTGTACACCCACATTAGATGACAATTTCAAATATTTGTCATAATATCGACCTTCCTAACCTTTTAAATGATCAAAGCTATAGTGATTTAGGAACACTTCTCTTAAAGATTTTGTGGCACAAAAAAAAATTCTAAAGCAAGTTGAGTAATCCCTTACCTTAAATAAAATCTAATAAACCAAATTTGGTCTCAATGAACGCTAACCAACATCACCATCTAAATAATGTTAAAGAATACAATTTAAAGAAAAGAAGAAAAAAAATTAAGATTATTTTTTATTTTTTTAAATATTTAAAAATAAAAAATCTAAACACAAACTCAATAATAACTAATAATATTAAGAAATTAACCAGATTTAAACATATAATCTATAACCTCTATTTAAAAAATATAAATATAAAATTTAATAAAAATTTCATAGTAAATTTTTATATGTAAATAAATAACTTTATGTATCAATAATATATTTTAATAAATTAAAAGAAAAAAAAATAATATATATATAGATGCACAATGTTTAATATCAAGTTAACAAATGTGAATTGTGAATGTTGCTTTACACATCTCAATTGATATCGAATGACATTAATTATTATCTAATGAAATGTAATAAAATGAAATTATATATATATAATTTCATTTTATTACATTTCATTAGATAATAATTAATATCAATTGAGATGTGTAAAGCAACATTCACATTTGTTAACTTGATATTAAACATTGTGTATCTTCTTTACTAATATAGATCATTTTATTAATACGATTAATGGTTTGCTAACTTAATATTAAACATTGTGCATTTTCTCTATTAATCATTAATAATAATTAATATCGACTCCTATCAATTGTAAAGAAACATTCACAAACATTGTGCATCTTTTTTACTAATATATAGCATTTCATTAATAACAATTAATATCGATCGATATCAATTATCAATTGAGAATTGTAAAGAAACATTCACATTTCACATTTTGTTAACTTGATGTTAAACATTTTGCAGGTTCTCTCCATCCAATTTGTTGAGACAGGAGAGAGATTTAAAAATAATTTTAATTTAACTCAAACACACCCAAAATCAAGGGTAAGATATAAAAACAATATATTGTAAACTTCATATAACAACTCATAAATATTTATAAAGAAAATGCAAGCGGGACACATATTTTTAGTGGAATGTCAATTCAATTATCAAAAGAAGTTTTCCCGACCATATATTATATTTATATTATATCATATAATAATGTTCTTAATTCTGTTTTATGGTATAAAGAGAGCATATACTAGATTTAACCATAAAAAAATTCTTTTATGGAATAAAGAGAAAAAAAAATATTTTATGGAATAAAGAGAGCATATATTAGACTTAACCACAACAAATATTTTGGAAAATCTTTTATGGTATAAAGAGCAAATCTTTTGGAAAATCTTTTATGATATAAAGAGAGCATATATTAGATTTAACAACAACAATTGTTTTTGGAAAATAGAAATATGAATTTGTTTTTGGAAAATAGAAATATGAATTGAAATTTATAATTTTAAATATCAACAAATAATATAATATTATATTATGTTGATTTTTAAATCTTTTATGGTATAAAGAGTAAATTTTTTGGAAAATATTTTATGGTATAAAGAGAGCATATATTAGATTTAATAACAACAATTGTTTTTGGAAAATAGAAATATGAATTGAAATTTATAGTTTTAAATATCGACAAATAATATAATATTATATTATGTTGATTTTTAAAGGAAAAATAAATATAACATTATATTAATTTTTAAGAGAAAAAGTAAATACAGATTATATATAAATAAATGATTTATTTAAAGTTTTAAGATATGAAAAGTGTGAAGTATATTAAATTAGTATATTATAAAAATGAAAAATTATATAGATTA
>JASDQU010356522.1:716-11866 GCA_032191745.1 Picea mariana | reverse complement strand
CCACTAACGTGTCATGAGAGACCATGATTAGCTTACACATGCCCAAATCTCTTGTAACTAAAATGAAATCTTTCAACATAGTCCTCTAAAAATTCATACCCTCCCAAATTCATTCAAATTATTTCATCTATTGAATACCTTGATTTGAAATATTATTAGTATTTATTTATAAAGATATCCTTCATTGTTTCCCATATGTGAATACTATGTCTATCAAGGCCCAATAACCACTTCGGGGCGACTTCCTTCAAAGTGGAAGGGAATAGTATCAAAATTTGAGCATCATTTTTGTAGTGATAGGTCTTGAAAGGGACTTCGAGTTCAAAAAGTAAAGTGTATAGATCTTCCGTGACCATTCCATGAAAATGGGGAAGAGAAGTTGGATTGATGTTTTTCATTCTTACTCGATCCCGTGTTTCTAGGATAGTAACCACAAGCATCTCTTATTCTTATTAAAATTTTACTTAGACCCATGCCTTTGCTCTTTCTTTATCCATAATGAACAGAGAAGGAAGTTTAAAACATGAATATGAAGAAATTTTCCAGTCCTCAAATTCTTCAACACTTTGATATGGAATTTCCTCACTATCTATTAAATCAGGACTCCCTTCTCATTCTTTCCTCACACTTCCTATTGGATATACACGTAAGTTTTAAAATATTGAAAAAATATTCATAAATTATCCCTATTGTGATGCATGCACTCTTCTAAAAAAAACCTATTGAATATAAAAATGAAGACAAACTTGCAAGAGGAAACTCCTAAGAACATTGGTTCCTTCTCCCTTTCACAGTGGAATCCCCATTTAGTAGTTCTTTCTTCCTTGAAGATTTTATTAATTTACCATAAATAATTCCAAAAGGTGGTGAACCTAATGATTACAACAGTAAAGGTTGCTAAATCTTAGGCAATCACACATAAATGATCAACTAGTGGAATTGTAGAATTGTGAAGTATTGTGAAAAAATTATGCAATCTTCAATAGTAGATAAGAGATATGAAATGAACTTTATGTTTTTTTAATTTTCAAAGAATAAAAAAATATACTAGTTATATGTAGCCACATATAGTAGAGATCTAGAACTTTGCAGTATAAGCCTTCCATGCACACCATTCCTTATGACTTACTATCTAGTTCTACAAAACCCTACAACTCCTTAAGAATTAAACAACATTGCTAAAAGTAAGGTGAAATGTAAAAGATTCAACAATATAGAAAGAAACTAGATACTAAAAAAAAATCCAATGCTATAAAATAAACCTATTCTACACCATGTTTAATCACAACAACAAATCCCCTACCAATGATATGTTTATAGTAAGATGGTGAAGAAATAAATCATATTAATAAAAAATATCTAGCTATATAAATGAAAACATCCACAACATAAATTACAAATGCAATGCCAAACAAATTTTAAGGTTCATTCACTAGTAGCTTCTCTAAGTGGGCCCTACCTAAGGAGCACTAGTAAATCCCTTCTTTATAGCTTGAATTGACTTATAATAATGGTAGTATTTTTATTTTAGAAAAAAAAAAATTAAACATTACAAAATCTAATATGTAGGTCTTTAACCCTAGTTGTAAGAAATATTTAATACATATGAATATCTACCCTAACTAAGATACAAATGGTCAAATCTTGCATGATGACCTAGGTTCAAAACCCACCACTATAGGGAGGAGAGTCCTAAAAAATACAACCATGCTAAGGGTTGGTGTGACCCAGGTCGAGTGCGATCCTCGGGTGATTTTGACGACTTATATGCCCATGGGTTGTGGTTTCTCAGCCACATGATATTCCCACGAGTCACAAAAACACTAGAAAACACACACAAAAAAGTTTCAGATAAATATATTTATAGTAATAATGCCTTAGATTCATGCTAAGGAATTCCAGGCAATGCACTATATTCTTACCCCTAAATTTGTCATTTTCCTCACTAGTTAAGGTGGATTTTTAGGACAAAGATGATGGGGTTCATGATCCTTCTTTCGTGTGGAAAAAATTTATCTACTGGAGAGATCATGGAACCACTCGTTCCCTTGTTCTACTATGTTAAATGGGCTATTGTAGACTGTGTGATCATCTCTCTCTCTTTCTTAGGCTAGAATAAGTGGTTTTTTGGAGAATCCATGGTGTCATTCTTCTCCCTAGTGTACTTCTTTAAGTGGGATATTGTAGAGTGTGAAACCATATCATCCCTTCTTGAGCTTGATCATTGTGGATTGCATCTCTACAACCGTAACAATTTTCTTATTCATGTTGTCAAGTCAAGATAATTGATTCCCTAATYCTTTACTAGTGAAGCATTGCCTTCYTGATTACATATATTGGTGCATACTGGTTGTAKACTTRTAAAGAAAATGGTCATCTMTTTTCCTCTCTCCTATATATAGTTCACATAGGTGTCAAAGGTGGAACCAAGRCTAAAAAAAAMWGAAATAAMTTTTTCSRCAACCATAGGAKTTAARCATACAAAAAKAAAATCATCAACRAGTATATTATACTCATTAGCAATAAGGAAACTCAATCATTCTCACATAACAATCTCATAAAATGCAACCAAAAGAAACCATTGCAAGATATTAGACAACACACCATCATTACCTATAAAATTGTTCAATTTAGTAGATATCAGGATGAATAGATAAACTACAATGTTCCAAGGGGGTAATTAGTTATACACAAATGAATATAATGGACTAATTCAAGATCCAATCAATTAATAAGGAAGAAGATGTAACAATTAGCAATATTCATGGAATAGGGCATCATATAACCATTATCGAATATGATATTATAAGATATTCTCAACTGTAATAAGTTGGAGAAGTCACAATAAGAAAACTTCGAATCAAAGGAAAGAAAATAATGCAACAATCAACTATCAAGGATTAAGATTTAAAATAATTGAATTTGGATGGATGAATCATCATCAATGGAAACAAGAGTGATAGAATATAAGGAAATTGTATTACTTGGTTTCATCGTATGTAAAAACTTTAACTACAAAGATTTAAGGACAAGTTTTTGAATGAGAGTACTATTATATGACCCCATGGGGGGCATATATGGGGTAAATGTATACATAATAATGGTGAACCTAATAAAGGGATCACATGTGCAATGAGTGAAAACATGTATATATAATGGTGACTATAGTCATCATTGAGATATGAACATGTGATTTGGAATGTATGAATATATTAGGGTATTTGAAGGAGATTATTATATTCTATAAGGAGTTATTAGGTAACTCATCTCTATTATATATTTTGGGTTTGTACTTCACACTCACATATTTTGTACATTGTGTATGCTTGGTTTATTATGTTATTTTAAGGATTTGGTATATAATGCAATTATCTCTACTAAAATGGGTGATGTGGAAGGAACATTGGTCTCTCTAGCTAAGTGTTGCAAAAAAACACGATTAAACAATTAAAAAATACACATGTGCAATAAATCAATTCAATCAACAACCATGAATATGTTATAGATTACCAAATATTTCTTGATGCCCTTTCCATGACCACCCTTGTTTTTGTAATACTTTGTGAAAGTGGCTCATGTTTCTACCACAGAGTGAATCTCTAGCATATAAACCATTGGAATTTGCTACTATAATTATGCATTGAGAATAAATGGATTTTAGTTAAGAATTCAACTAAATGAATACCTCCATGGTGGTAGTCAGGGGGGCACTAGACACATCAACATTTTAGGTTGCAAAGAAGGAGCTAACAACTACAAGTTCAACAAATATATATTGGCGATAGATATAACCACAACCACAATGAGAAAATGTGAACAAAATTAGTCAACTACTTGCAAAAAATAGAAAAAAAGGTTAATACCGCTTACCTTACTCTATTTGCTTCCCAATACTACCAATGAGAGTGAATACTACAACAATACCCAAACTCAATGCCAATTTCTTTAGAGAATTTGAAATCCACAAGGCTTGGGCATGTTTACTCTTGAAAGCATGGTCACGATTGTTTTCTTTGCAACAACATTAAGGCATGGATGTGAAGAGTGAGGTGCACTCGCTAGAAAAACCCCTTTTTTATTTGAGGGAAAATATAATGTGTGTGTGTGTGTGTTTTAATGAAGCAAAATTTTCACACATCCTTAAACCTAGCCTATGTGTCAAAAGAGTTGTCACGCTCAATTTTCCTCAAACCTAGCTTCTATAAAATTATTAACATTATGCATTTTTATATAGTGAGCATGTTTTTAAGATCTTGAATATCTTCTAAAATGTCCACCAACTCCGTGCACTCACAAATAGAGTTAAAAAACTCTTTATGGCATCCTAATTTTCTCTTATCTTATGAGTCTTTAAATTTTTTCTTATCATCTAGATAATAAGATGCACAATTCAAAGATAAAAAAAAATCTTGTATGATGGCCTAAGTTTTTATCCTTTTCTAGTTACCTTTAGATGGATAGAATTGTTGACTTCAATGGAAGGTGTAGTGGGGTTTTTTAGGGTGTTGCATGATTTATGAGTTTAGAAACTCAAGTTACGCAATGTAGAATTGTAAATTATTCTAGTGAAAGTTAAAAACTAGAATTTTTAGACTACTCTTTAAATTATATGATAATGAATTGATATATATTGAATTAATTTAGATATTTATTTTCAATATTTTTTATATTGTAATTACTATAATAATATAAATATTTAATATGTCCCCTAGGTGTAGGAAAGTCGGTGATGGAGTGTGTTGTTAAGGCACTTCTTGATGTTAAAGCTACCTGTTCTAAACCTGCGGGGAGAAAAATTCCAGCCATGTTAAGGGTTGGTGTGGCTGAGAAAATCCCGAGTGATTTTGACTGCTTAGATGCCCGTGAATCTCGATTTCTTAGTCAGATTAGTCCCACAAGTCACACACAAACAAACACAAAAATACAAATATTTAATATGAAATGTTAAAAATAATAAAATAACATTAAAAATAAAAATAATGTATGTTTTAAAGAATCATAAATAAAATATTAATAAAATATATTGAATATGAAAATCTATATAATCAATATTAATAAAATATATTGACATTATTAAAATATATTTACATATTAAAATTAATAAAAAAAATAATTAAAGAAAATCATAACTTAATAATTAAAATATGAAAAATAATTAAAGAAAATCATAACTTAATAATTAAAATATATTAATATATGAAAATCATTAATAAAATATATCTACATGTGAAAATCAATAAGAAAAAAAAATCATAAGTTAATAATTTAATATAATATTAATATACAAAATTAACTAAAAGAATCATAACCTTATAATTTAATAGAATATTAATAAATAAAATATTAAAAATATTAAGATTAGATCACTTCAGTTTTAAAGAATCATAAACAATAATACAAATGTTAAAAAATAACAAAATAACATTAAAAATAAAAAATAAAATTATGTTTTAAAGAATTATAAACAAAATATTAATAAAATATATTAAATATGAAAATATATTAATACAAATATTTAATATAAAATGTTAAAAAATAACAAAATAATATTGAAAAAAAAAATGTTTTAAAGAATCATAAACAAAATATTAATAAAATATATTGAATATGAAAATATATTTACATTGTTAAAATATATTTACATATTAAAATTGATAAGAAAAATAATTAAAGAGAATCATAACCTCATAATTTAATATAATATTAATAAAAAAAATGTTAATAAAATATATTGATATATATGAAAAAAATAATCAAAGAGAATTATAACTTAATAATTTAATATATTATTAATATACAAAATTAATTAAGAGAATCATAACTTAATAATTTAATATAATATTCTAATATACTTGTGAAGGAGAAGAAAAACCCTAGCCTGAAGCCCATGCGCGTCCCTGCTTGAACAATCCAGCATACTCTGCAGCCGTCAACCAAATCGCCAGGGGAGGATTCAACACCGGCCCTGGTCAGGAGATATGGGCAACGAGGAGGGGGGGAAACCCCCCTCGTATAGCAATATAGCCGCCAATGACAAAGCGGGCAAAAGATCGAAGCGATCTGCATTTGAGCCGCCGCAACAAATTCGTGAGGAACTCCTCGCCAAAGAGCAGGGTTTACGGAAGGAGATGGACACGGACGCCAACACCTCTCGCCCCAAAGCACCTCGTGGATGGGATCCTGGCAAATGCATCCCCCAAATGGACAAAGCGCCCAGATATCTTATTAGCTCAACCAGAGTTGGAGAGCACACCCAATTCATGCAAGAAAATGCCCTCATTGGTAAATTTCTCGGACTCTGGCCGTCAGAAAGGGACCTCAACAAATGGATCAAACACTGGTGGAACCCCAGGGGTGATTACGAGGTCCAACTTAGCTCCAAAGGCTTCTTTACGATCATACTGTATAACCTGGAAGATAAGGATCGAATCTTCGAGAACGACCCATATTTTTTCAACTCAGCCGGGCTGTTTCTTAGGTTCTGGACAGAACGCTTCAGCCCAGACAAGGAAGACTTCTTGATGGCACCTGTCTGGATCCGCCTCTACTCGCTCCTGTAGGAGTTCTGGCTGGAGGAGATCCTGATGGGAATAGGAAACACAATCGGTCAATATGTCAAAGCCTCCGAAGCCACCAAGCAATGAAAATACACCTCCTATGCCCGAATCTGTGTGTACATGAACATTTCTCAAGCCCTACCAGGATCGGTTATATTGGAGTATCAGGATGAGGACTGGGTGCAAACCCTCGATTATGAACACATCCCATTCCGATGCCGCAGATGCCATGAACATGGCCACCTGTTCAGGGACTGTCCACTGACTCAGCCGGCCCCCAAAGCTGAACAGAACATGCAGAAGGATGGCTTTATCACAATCCAATAAAAAAAGAAGAACCCACCTCGCAAGCTAGCAACCGGCCCCAAGCCTGGCATCCCGACCAAGAACGCCTATGATATTCTCAGCCAGCTCCCAGAGGAGGCAGAAATCCAGGATCCGCACAATGGAATAAAGAAGGGCACGAGACCAGGCCCTACGCCCTCCCCTGATCAGAACCAGGAAACCCATGCTGAGGAACGGGGGGGAGCAGATGGAGATACACCAATGCAACTGGACACCCAAGACCTAGCAGGCATAGACCTCGAAAAACTGGAAGAGGCCCTAGATGCAAGAGACCTGCAAGGCTTCCAAAAAGAGCAGCTTCGAAAGGTACACAAAGTCTTTCTCGACTCCACGGTAGGATCTACAGCCCGCCTTGGCATCGCCATAGAATCAAGCTCTGGATCTAAGAAAATCCCGCGCGAGATCAAGAGACGCGGGCGGAAACCGGCACACCAACTAATCAAGGAGGCGGGTAACCTCATGATCAACTCAGGCCAAATTCAGAAGCTCTCGGAGGGATACCTCCACCCCCACTCATCTACCCAATGATGAAGACAATCACCTGGAATATAAGGGGTCTCAACGGTAGGTCCAAGCAAAGGATCCTCAGAGACTGTATCAAGGAGGAAAGCCCAGACATCATTATGCTACAAGAAACAAAATGTACGGGAATGGAAGCGGAACACATCTTCCAGCGCATATGGAAAGACTGTAGTTAATTCTACATGGATGCAGCGGGGGCCTCAGGAGGCCTTACCATTCTCTGGAACCCAGGCCACATCGCCCTTGGCGAGCCCTTCTCTACTGCAGGTACCCTAACGGCCCGCTATGAAGTAATAGGATCAAACCAAGAGGGGACCATCACCAATGTTTATGGCCCGCAAAGTCAATAGGAGAAAAACAAGTTTATGGACAAGCTAACCTATATCAAAGCTTTGGGTAGCACACCCAACTGGATCCTCGGGGGCGACTTCAATATGATAATGCCACTGGAGGAGAAAGCTGGTGGCAGCAAGCGGCTTGACCCGGAAAGTGGTAAGTTCAAAACCCTTCCTGAACATTTAAATTTAGTAGATATCGAGAATAGCAATGGCACCTTCACCTGGTCCAACCGTAGATCAGGTAGTCAGCATGTGGCATGCAGGCATGACCGCTTCCTTGATGCGGAAGAGCTGATTGAAAGCGGCCTCTGCATGGAAAGCATGATTCTTCCCAAGACGGGCTCAGATCACTGGCCAGTAGCGCTCCAGATTGCAGTAGACACCACCCCTGTGCTCAAACCCTTCCGATTCGAGAAATTCTGGCTCACCCATCCCGATTTCCAGCACCTAGTGACAAATTGGTGGCAACAAGCTGAGGTGGACCATGGAACCAAGATGTACAAATTCCAGCAACGGCTCAAAAACTTCAAACAAATGCTCAAACACTGGAACAGAAATACCTTTGGCAACATATTTCAAAGCATCAAAGACATCGAGATTAGATTAGCCGAGATCCAAAAAATCTTCATTAGTGGGACCCGAACTCCTGAGCTCATGATGGAGGAGGAGCAGCTACTTTCGCACTTGGAACAGAGAAGACAGCAGGAAGAAATCCTATGGAGATAGAAATCCTGGGTGCAGTGGCTCAAAGAAGGGGAAAGGAATACAAAATTTTTCCATCGAACAATGATCCACAGGCGTCACATCAACAGAATAACCCATCTGGAGGATGAACATGGGAACCTGCTACGTGAGCACAACCGCATCGAGGAAGAGCTCACACGACATTATCAGAACCTCATGACAGAAATAGGGAAGAATTGAGAGGAAGCTATTGCCCGAGTAACCAGCCACATTCCCTCTCTTGTCACCCTTGAACAGAATGCTGCCCTCACAAGACCAATCACCCAGGAAGAGGTGGATCAAGCTGCAAAGGATATGCCCCCTGAAAAAGCACTAGGCCCTGACGACTTCACAACGGACTTTTTCCATCACTGCTGGGCCATAATATGAAGGGATGTCTAGGAGGTGATCGAGGAGTCACGTGCCTCGGGCCAAGTTCTCCAAGCTTTCAATGCCACCTTCCTCACCCTCATCCCAAAGGAGGAGCGTGTCACTAATCCCAAGCACTTCAGACCAATAGCCTTGTGTAATGTCATCTACAAGATCATAACCAAAGTCATCGCAAATCGTCTCAAGCCAATTCTGCCTTTTGTCATCTCTAAGGAACAAGCTGTTTATGTAGAGGGCAAGCAAATCATGGACAGTGTCATCCTGGCACATGAGGTCATCAACTCTCTCAAATCAGGGAAAACCCCAGGTATGCTCATCAAACTAGATCTTTCAAAAGCCTTCGACAAAGCTAGCTGGCATTATCTCAAAGCCACCCTCCTAGCCTTCGGTTTTGATCAAACTTGGGTCAGCTGGATCATGAACCTCACTTCTACGGCTTTCTTCTCGATTTTAGTCAATGGGGTTCCTTCCCGGCCCTTCTCAGCCTCCAGGGGCATCCGACAGGGCGATCCACTCTCACCCTTCCTCTTTGTCCTAATGGCGGAGGGCCTGGGTCGCTACATCAAGTCAGCAGTCCAGGAAGGAAGCCTCAAAGGCCTTCCCCTGCACAACATCAGACCAGCCCCCTCCCACAGTCAATTCGTGTATGACACTCTCCTCATGAACTCCCCCACTGCACGAGAGGCACAAAAGCTCAATTCCATTCTGTTTGATTTCACTGAAGCCTCGGGCATGACTCTGAATCTTGACAAATCCAAGCTCTTCTTTTTTAATACTCCTTACACGGTCCAACTACATATTTCTAGAATTCTAGGCATCCCAAGGAGCTCCCTTCTGTCCAAGTACCTGGGCATTCCCCTAACGGGAGCGCCTGCTAAGTCCATCTCTTGGGACAGCCTCCTCCTTTCGATCTCAAATCGCCTGGCCAGCTGGACCTTTAGACCCTTAAACATAGAAGCCAGATTGGTTTTTTTAAAGTCGGTCCTTCAAGCCCTTCCCACCTACCTTTTCACAGCCCTAGCCGCACCCAAACAAATCATCAGAGCTATCCGAAATCTACAGAGAAATTTCCTCTGGCAAGGCCTGCAACCAAACAAGAAATGGGCGTTGGTAAGCTGGGATAAGGTCTGCGCTCCCAAAATCTCGGGAGGCCTTGGGCTTCGTGACCCTGGCAGGCTGAACCAGATAATGGGAGCCAAGATCTGGTGGCGATGGCTGAAAACGCCAGACGCTCTATGGGCACGAATTTGGAAGCACAAATATGCCCCCACAATGCAGTCTGATCAACTGATCCGACACAACACCAGAATACAGGGCTCGAACATTTGGAATACTACCTGGCAAAATAAAGACTTGGTGCAGAAGCACGCTTTCTGGGAAATACACAATGGTAGAAACACAGAGTTTTGGTTGGACTCTTGGAAACAACTTAAACCTCTAACCGATCTTACCGAGCTCACACCTCTTCCGCACGTCCTCAATCAAACACCCTCACTGAAAGTCAAATATTTCTGGAAGCCCTGGGCAGCGAATCAGACCTGGAGGCAGTGGAAGACCTCACATCTAGAGCTAGGAGCTCCTCCTGATGCTGACCTCTCGGCCTGGCAAAATGAAGCAGCACGTAGGAAAATCCCCATCAAGGAGGGTCCTGACATCCTTCGATGGGGACACTCGGCCTCAGGCAATTTTTCTGTAAAATAAGCCTACTACATCCAAGGAAATTATCACACTCAGCAAAAGGACACCATCTGGGATAAAGTTTGGGACAAGACCCTCTGGCCGAAGGTCTCCACCTTCTTGTGGCTTATCATTCACAATTGCATCTTGACTTGGTGCAATCTTCGGAAAAGGGGCTTTATTGGTCCCTCCATCTGTGCTTTATGTCACTGTCAAGAAGAAACCAAAGAGCACCTCTTTAATGGCTGTCGCTATAGCCAAATTTTCTGGGATCAGGGGGCCCAAATCATGCGCAAGTCCAACCAAAATAGAGGCAACATCCGGGACACCATAGCACACTGGGGCACTATCGCCTTTAACAATCCCATCCTGAACCACATCTGGCTACTTCTCCCAAGTCTCATCCTCTGACAGCTATGGAAGGAGAGAAACAAACGCATCTTCCACTCCAAGGACTCCCCTCCGGAGCTCACTTGGCATAGAGTGGTCACTCACATCAAGGAAACAATCCGAAGCAGGAGCTGGCGGAAGCAAGATCGGGTCTGCCACAATGAAGAGCTAAGCATCCTCCAAAGTTGGCAGCTCAATTTGAATGATC
>JASDQU010356515.1:0-12018 GCA_032191745.1 Picea mariana | reverse complement strand
TTTAATAATAAATTAGAGGATGTGAAAATGTGAAATGATGGCTAGAGAGAGACCCCCTAAGCATAACATAACCCTCCCAACCTTTTCCAACTTATTCTAACCCCTTTCCCACCCTCTACACTCAAAAGTCACGCCCCCCTAGGGGGATTGTCATTTTTTTCTTGGTGGTGGATGTTGTGATTTAAATGGGGCCCCCTCTCATAAGTTATGACTCCCTTTAACCCCCACATCACCTCCTAGGGTGATACCACTCCTTTTTTCCCATTAATTCCCCTCCATTCCTTCATTTTCACCATTTTTTTGCACCCTCCAAGAGGAGTTACGCCCCCCTCCATCTAGAAACTCCACAAATGATTTTTTTTAAATTATTTGAGACCTCTCAGCTTCCTTGACATCAATCCCAAGGCCTCCCACACCTCTTTTCTTGATCCCAACACCTCCTACATTTTTTTACACCCTAGATCTAGCTTTCAAACCCTAGATGGCGTGCCCTAGCCTTGAGATCTACTCATTTGCTTGGTGGTGGACACTTGACATTGATCCAAGAGAGGTAGGTTTTCCTCTCCAAGTATAAATAGATCTCATTTCTCCTCCCCAACTCACCAATCTTTGAGCTAAGGTTACTATACTGGAATTTCATCCCACTCTCTTGCTCTTGCCATCTTGCCATTTCACTCATATGCTCTTGAGAGTCTTGGAGCAACTTGTTGCTGCAACACTCTCACTTGGATTAATAAAACTTTGGAGGATTTTGGAAACACCAAGAGTATTCTGGTTGCATTCTTACACATGAGGTGACTTTGTGTTGTTCAATTTTTTGTGTGATATTGAGTAGATCTTTGGTAAATTAGTTTACTAGAGTAGATTAGCAAAGAGTATTCTTGCTGATTTATACTTGTTGGATAGCTAAGGGTTTGAAGTATTTCATATTGTTAGTCTATTCAAGCTTGTTATCTATTTCCATGGTTCACAACTTGTCTTGAGTTTTGCAGGTTTGCTTCAAAGGGATTGTTGGGAAAGCCTAAAAAACGAGTCTTCCTTCAAAGCCTTCTTACACTCCAAGCTTATTTGGTCTGATGTTTCTGCACTCATTTCATCTATATTTTAGTTTAATAACCATCTTAGATAGGTCATATATTTTTACTTTTCACTTGGAGATTTTATGTGAAAAAATTATGCGTAAAAAACATAATTTTTTCTTAACTTTGTTGTGTTGTGCAACATTTCCAGCAAGCTTTTGCTTGTTGGTTTTTACAGGTTCTTACTAGAAACAAGGGGATATGCTGCTCAAGTTCATCCATACAACACTACATAATCTTCCACAATAGTTGGGTAAACTTCCCCTTCTCTTTCTCTTCTTTTTCTAGCATTGTAGCAAGCCCCTGGGAAGTTCCCTTGAGGCTTGCATTCTCTTGTATCATTTGCTTTCTTGTATTTCATTTCAACAAGTTTTAGTTGCCTACACCTTGGGAGAGTGATTGGCCAAGCCAACCCCCCAAAATCGTTGGGCTAGATTTTAGTTTTCTTTTTGAGTAATTTTTTATTTCTTGCCCCACTTGTCCACAAGACAAGGTTGTGTGGCTAGCATAATAATAATCATATAAGTCTTTTCTTTCCAACCCTCTTTGGCACAACATTGGTAGGCTTTCCTCCACATTGTGCCATTGTGAGTGGTTTTCTTAATAAATAATTGCCTACACCTTGGGAGAGTAACCCCCCAAAATCATATGGCTAGGATGTTAGTGATGTGTTGATGGTTTACATGGTTAAATGGATTAAAATGCTCTAGGTTAATCATCTCATGTTATCATCATCTTAGTTTAAGCCTTTAAGACATTTTCCATTTACATGCTTTGGTTTATTCTTGCAAATATTTTACTCTTTAAGCATGGTGCCTCAAGTGGGATAGATTACATGGTTGAACTTATATCTTAAAGCAATCTTCTTTCTTGGGCACACATAACTCTCATGTTTTTATCTTGTTTATGGATACGTGAATGGTGTAGGACTTGGATCTTAATTTCAACAAGTCTTTTAAGTTACTTAACACATTTCATACATGCAATATCACACATGGTTAAGTGGTTATAGCTTCCTCATTTTGTTGTAATTGTTGACAAGTTGTTCTTGTCTTTTACTTGCTTATTTCCTTCAAGTTCATATTCATTCATGGTTAAATAAATGATGATGGAATAAATGTTTCAATTTCAGCTTTCTCATATGTTTTGAATTTGTTTATGCCCTCTTTCCTTAATATGCAACACACTTCATAGCAGTCATTTTAAGTTTCGGTTTTGAGCATAAATCACTGTTTTTGGGCACCTAAAAGTCATCTAAAACACTCACAACACACCTTAAGACTTATCCATAAGTCATATAACTTTTAGACCAACTAGGACAACCTAATTCCACCATCTTCACCATTTAAAACGGGTTTGAGGAAAACAACGGAGGGTAGTGGCAGGGGACTGCCCCGTGGTGCACCAAGTGTGTGTCCTCTCCGGGAAGCACTCTTACTATTAGGGCTGACCGTGAAAGCTAGGGTGGGCCTCGTTGCCTTACTATCTTGAGCATCCGACAACCATTTGGCAACAGGAGGAGGAGGTTTAAGGTTCAAACACTTAGTTAGGGGGAGGGCAAATAAAATTTATCTGATCTTTAAACAACTCCTAACCACCTAGTCTCCTAGACCATCTTTATTTTGAATATCTTTGGATGATTGTTTAGAGGTCTATCTTGAAAGTACTTTAATTTTAATCAATCTTACATGCAATCTTGTGGTTTGAACATCTAAGTGTTTTATTTCTTGAGCATTTAATTTCCAAGTATTTACATCTTTATTTTATGCTCTTGTGGTGTGATTCAAGAAGAAGTTGAGTATCCCATTTGGGAGGCATCATCTTCTTGAATATTGAGTGCTTTAGTGGTTGCCATTGAAAAGCAGTCCAATAGAGTAAGTGCTATTGGGGCATGCTTGGCCTTATGTGATTGGTCTTAGCTTTGATTATCTCTTAACTCTCACACTTTGGCCCTTTTAATCTTGTCTATTTGTATTTTGTGTATCTCTTGTATAATTGTTGTATCATTTCTTATTCTTTGTGTAAGTAATTGTATCTTTGTTGTGGGATAGTTGTAATCTAATTTTACTTGTAATCTTTTGTAATTGAACCCCCCTCAAAACTTAGTTGACCCCTTGCCCAACATTTAGCCACTAGTCTTAGTTGACTTAGGGAAGGGTTTGTTTGTCATTCAATTAATCTTGCACTTTGCATTTGTTGCCTTAGCATCATAGGTTTGTTTCCCCCATTAACCTTTAACAAATTAAAACCAACTCCTATAACTTCAAAGTTAAATCATATCTAGTAACTAGGGTCTACCTTCCTTGGCTTCCCTAGGAGTAAGCCTAGAAGGAAGAGGTTCCAGTCAAGGTGACAATGTGGACTGTGAATCTAGGCATTGTGCCTCCAAGGACACACTAAGTGAGCTGGACTTTGCTCACGTTTGCAAGTGTGTATTAGGACGGCAACACTCCCCTTGGGAGAGTAGAGGCTATTTTTCTTTAAGGAGAGACCACTACTAACTCTTCTTTTGTGTTGTAATTTATCTTTTATTTCTTAATGAAATAAGCCATCTCTGGTCGAAATTGTTGCTAGAGATTTCTACTATGCTTTGAATTTGATGTAGACTGTTCTTGTTATTAATTGGCACATTGTAAATATGTAATAATAAGTAACTCTTTTTTTTTTTAGATTATTCTCATCAATTGGTATTTGTTCTTACTCTCTCTTGCTCAATATTTCTACCAGTTTGGGTATGGAAATGTTACTTTCAACTTTGTTTGCAGGTTAACCTTAGCTTATTGTTTTTAATTTGAGGTTTATGTAAGAATACATTATGAATTATTTTTATATTATTATCTTACTTTTACTCCAATCAGTTCTATGCCCTCCTAGTTTTGTTCAAACAGGTTAGATGGGATATGGAGTTGTAGCCTACATTTTCAGCTGTAGAGTATTCTCAACTAGTTTTTAGTTACCCTAGAGTTAATGTAATCTTTAACACAATGAAATAATTCCTTGATATTGATTGCATTTATTTATGTTGTCTTGTATTTGTATTTTTTTCTTTAATTAGTTTAGACATTGGCATTTGTATTAGTAAATTAGTTAACTACATTTCCATTTATTTCATTTGAAAATCTTGAGTGGTGGATCGAGCAACGACTAGTAAAACTCTGAATAGTAATGGCTATGTCGGGCCATAATATGAATGGGTTTTCCTACATCAAACAATAGAGTCAAATTGGGTCTCTCTTCCTGGGATAACCCTTATTGTTGATGTTGGGAATTTCTCCCCATCAACACCTTGCTAGAGAACCACTCGTTGCACCAAATATACAACCTCCTTTCTACCTTAGCTACCATCCAACCCAATTTGTTTTGGTGTAATTGTTAGGCTTGAGAAACAAGCCCATATACTTTATGCCTGATTGAAGCTCCACATGATTGTATGGAAAATTATGTGTTTTTCCCTCATTGTTTATTCCCATAAACGGAATAATGGGTTTTCCAACATTGATCATCATTCCGATAGCTAAACAATAAAGATCTAAAATCTCCCAATATTTAGGCCATCCATGCGAGAACCATCACAACACAAAATTGTATTTTGTTTTGTAAGAACATGATCAAAATTATATTATTCTAGTAGAGTAACATATATACAAAAATTCTTTGTTGACCATTAGGGAAACCAGAACAACAATAAAGGAATAGTCCTTATGTCCATATAGTTTGCAGGATATTTTAAAAAAGAGTCTTTAAAGCTAGAAAAACATTAGAAGAGAAGAGACAGAGGGATGAGATGAATCCATTACTATCTCTTCTTATACTATTCATTCAAAATTCAGACAGATGTATCTTCATATCATAGAGCTAGAGGAGCAACAGTTGGGTCCTGAGGCGGATTAGGAGAAGACTGGGACTTTCTCTTTGGGACGAAAGAAATCATGGCTATGCTAGTGGATGAAAGGTGAGAGAGAGCCTCCTTGAGAAGCAGGTGCAGGCTGTCAAGTTGCAACTGAATGGTGTTCTGGGCATCTTCTATAGTTTGCAGCATTTGGCCCAAGAGGGTCTTGATGTGCAAATACAACTCCACTATATTCCAATATTTTGTCTCCCGAGCATAAGTTCTACTGACATCAAGAATAGAGTTGATAGTGGATTCTTCCACCTCCTGACCAACAGTCATGGTTTTCTCCAACTGAATTTCCCCTTCAACGTCATCCAGATGCCCACATAAGCATGATGGGGTGGTAGCATAGAATTTGGCGGAAACCTCACAAGTGTCTTATTGAACCCTGGATGTTGGAGGTTATTCTCCGGTCTAGTGGGCTAATGTCTCAATTGGAGTTCCAGATCCGTGGAGATAAACCCTTGGATACACCATCGTGGCCCAAACAAACTTTCTGAGTGCTGTATTGGAATTCTAAACAAAGGAATGGACGTCTTCCCCTCGACAAAGCTGGTGTGCCCAGTGGTCCCTTTCTAACACTTTTTTGAGGATGTGATCTCCTCTCTGCCTCTGTGGTAATTCTCTTTGTCCGCAGAGCTACTATAATCCTATTTTATGTGGAGGCTTTCCCATTATGCTTTGATTAGGTGTGTCGGGAGAACATAGGAATGAGGCTGGAGTACAGTGAGTTAATTTCATTAACATCGTCATTGTGGTGTATAGGCTGGCTTCCAACTCCAACATGTGCGAGGACATATGTATCATGTGATCCCACTTGCTTAGATGTGCGTCCATCCTCGATCAAATGTTTTACTTTTGTTCTTTTCCTTGATGGATGATGGATGACCTCGTGAGGTACTTTGATGCATCACACTCAGCATAAAAATTCTGTTCTCGTTTTTTAGTAATGCCACCATGTGATTTGCCTTTGCAAGATCATCCTTTAGCTCTTGTATTTGTGCTTGCTGCTCCTTGATGATTTCTGAATTTGATTTGTCTCTATGGTCAAACATCTCTTGCTCATGAGAAATATCCTCCTCAAATTACTGCAATGGTGAGTCAGTTGCATGCCTAGGTGACTGCTCCAATTCTCCTTGAACTTTCTCAACTGTAGTATCCTTAAGCAGTGGTCTAGTTTGTTCCCTAGTCAGAATTCTGGGTGTAGACATCTTTTTAGTGCTCTCACGGGCAAAAACCAATATTTCCCCCTTCTTGTAGGTTTGTGTAATCTTTTCCATATGTGTCTTTCTAATTGACATCTTGCTGGATGAGCCAACCTCCCGTGGCTTTGGTGGTCCTGATGGAGTGCTTTGACTACTGGGTTGACTAGTAGAAGGCAGAAGAGAAGCTGACTAGATGAATACCTCCCAAGGCATGTTGATTTCTAAAAGCCTTTGGAGGACCATGACCTTTACCAAACCATGATGAAACAAGTTTGTTTGATGATCTTTCCCTTTGCTTTGTACCTTCTTTGTCATTTTGACCAAGCTCTTGAATAAGTAATGAGGCAAGTTAAGTGGCTTGATGGCAGTGAAATGCATCAACATCCTTATGTGATACTGGTACATTCTTGAAAATATCCCTTCGCAAGTAAAGTATTTCATGATAATATTCATCAATGGGTCATATCTATATAACAACTGTCTGAAAGGAAATATATGAGTAGGAGCGTCTTTATAGTGTGGTTTCAAGAAGATCTTGTAGTTTTCAATGTCCAAATCCATCCCTTTAAACTAGATTTCTCCATGGTTGGGAATACCTATAGCTATGGCAATGGAATCTATTGAAACAATGAAGTCTACCCCTGCAATTATGGTCTTATCCTTCTTGAAATTGGTGGCAAAGAGACTGGTCAATTTAGCATGGCATCCCACCTCTTGAATTCTTTCATAAAATCCTAGGCAACCCACATCTTCAAATGATTTCTTAATGAAAGGTGAGGCCATGATTTCTCTGATCTGTATTGGCTCATACCTGGACACTTTCCCACCCTTATTGTACCTTTTCTTCTGAGTATCATTGCTTCCAATTTCCATGATGTAAAACCCTAGCTTTCAGTGGGAAAGGGAAGGGATATGGTATGAATGTGAAAACATGGGATAAGGGACAATCTTATAGATGGAGGGAAATGAAAGGGTTAAAGGCTGTTTAAATTATTGGGGAAATTTTGGGGAGTAGGGATTAGTGTTAGGGAGTGTAGGGAGTTTGAATGGTGAGGGGAAAGGGTAAAAAAGTTAGAAACACAATCCTAGCCAAGGAATGTGTCAAATATGTAGCAATAGGCTAGGGTTTGTAGGAAAGTGAAGGAAATAAGGGGAATGGGCATGGGAAAAGTTAGGGAAGGTATATGGAGTGTAGGTGAGGGTGTTTTAGGATATGATGTAGGGATTTTACTACAACAAATGAAACAACATGACTAGGAGACCTAAAACGCAACAAAACCCTAGGAGAGGGTGATTCACTGAGCTATACGAAGAAATTGAAACAAAGGAAGGGTAAAGGAGGTGTGAATGTAGCCCACTTACTTGCTAATGATGTGCTGGACTTGTAACATGTTGAAGAAAATCTCTGCAATGAATATTTTTTCTTCCTTTTTAAAAGCGCAACACTTTTGCCAGAAATGTAGTGAGGGCTGCCAGAAACACAACGAAGGATGAGAATGGCTGATTTAGAAGTGAAAATTCAATGTTTTAGTGGCTTGAGTGCAATCTGATGGTGGAGATATGCTTGATGAAAATGAAATTAATGACTAGAGTGCTTTGATGATATTTTTTATAGGATGGAGGTCGATTTTAGCTTGTGTGGTGATATGACACCACTTGGTATTTTTTACAAAATGATTTGATAACTAGTGTACTGCAACTTTGAACTTTAGAATTCTTAGTTACATCTTCATAAAGAATCAAATGTACTTTTGAAATCATTTTTGAGCACTTTCCCTAATTACTACTCCCCTAATAATGACTATGATGATGACATACCTCCCTACATGAATTTTGATGACTTGACCTAATGATGACATTTGATGGACTATAAAACTGATGATTTGGACCCTTAAACTTTATTGTATGATTTGTCCATAAAATAAATGGAGTAGTAATCTAACTAGACACACTAACTAGTGACCATATTTTTATTTGAAAACCTATTGAAACCATACAAATTTGACCTAAGACCCTATCAACAACTTGAAAGAGTAAATTTGATCACTGGTGACTGACATGAATGACATACACTAACATTGGATCCAAATGGGGATGAAAACTGCTTTAGGATGTGTCAAGAACATCGTAGACCAAGTAGCCTCATCTATTGGGTGTGGAGTCAAAAATAAAAGCAAGACTTGAAACTGAAATAACTCGACAAACTGAAATGACTTAACAAACTGAAATGAACTGACAAACTTTTTGAAACAACAACTAATCAAAGAAACCTTATGGCCTTCGCCTTGGGATTCAATCTCCCATGACAACTCTTTCACACTTGGCAGAAAAATAAACTGGTATGTACAATGAAAATCAGAAATTCTTGAAAAATCAGGTGATGTAGTGCTTGAGGAGCCTACCATTGACTGGTCCTCCTGAAAAATCTTGTCCATCAAGTTCTTCCAACTCAAAGGAATTCTTCCCTTTGAAAGCCGAAATTATGTATGGTCATTTCTACAGGTTTTCAAACTTACCATGCTTTCCTTTCTCCTCGTTCTGGGCCTCCCATCAGAGAACTATATCTCCCACACTAAAATCATCTGCCTTTGTTTTTCTGTCACATATCTTTTTGATCTTTTGTTGAAGCTTTGTAGTATTCTAAAATACTTCCTCTCGGGATTGTTGCAAATGAATCATTTGATTGATTCTTTGTTGAATATCATTGGGATCACTGTCTATTTCCTGCAAAATTTTCATGATCGGGACATCAAGAGAAGTCAGAAAAACAGTATCCACTCCATATACCAACTGAAAATGTGACATACCTATGGATTTCTTAGTTCTTACTCTATCCACCCATAGAGCATTGATCAACGTCTTGTGCCAATTCTTTTTATTTTCTTCCAACAACATTTTGATGATGTTTACCAATGATTTTGATCTAGGTGGATATCAGTGGCCACCCACCTTTTCCAACTGGATGAAAACAGTGTTCTAGCAATTTTGGCAATTTACTATTTTTAGCAGTTTTAACTTCCAGGGCCATTTTGAGGGCCTAAATGAAGGTTTTTCAGGATCAAGCTTCTCAATGAGAGACAAAGGAATGATTGAGCCTCCAAAATGAATCTCCTCGACGATACCTTTCCAGCGGGCTATCATACACCTAAAACGAAGATCGTATGCAAAAGTTACGACCCTGAGAAGTTGATGTACTAACTTACCCAGATGGAGCCCACATGACTTTTGGTGCTTCATCTCCTAGGGTTAGGTTTTTGGATGTATAGGGTTTTTGGCATTCTTATTTATTGTAAAAAGGCCTTCAGATTCTCATTGTAATGATCTTCTTGCAAATGAGTGTAGCCGACACATCTCTTCTCAGAGATAAGATGCCACCATTCCAACAAGCTTGCTTCCGCTGCATTTTACAGTTTCAGCTTATTTCCTTATTGAATAGAAAATGAGTTTTACTGTATCTCTGTTATTTTGTGTTAAGCACTTGTTAATAATCTGTAGTCATTTCATTCTGCTCATAAAATCTGGATCAGTGGTATTAGAGCGGTCTGCTCCTTGTCGTCTTAATGCATGTCCCCAACGAGGTCGGAGTACAAAGAGTTGGGTCTCGAGATTGTTTCTCTTGAGGAAAAAATCTCTCACACGCCCAAGTGACCTCTCATGGAAGGAGAAAATAAAGATGACGGGACATGAGATCCTTTCAAACTGTTGATTGAGGAATCCCTCACACAACAAAGGAACGAGATGATGGATAGTTTCGTGCAAATCCTTCGGCGGCTACCAATAGGCGACGCATCTTCTTCGAGCAGAGGCATCGCCCCCTTCAAGGTACAAATAAACTTCGATATTCCTATATTTGAAGGCCAGATAGACGCAGATGCTGTAGACAAGTGGTTGAATCTACTAGAAGGGTATTTTTCTGTCCATAACTTTTCAAATAGAGAAAATATTATTTTTGCGCTACTCAAAAGTCGTTCCCCATGTCAAAGATTGGTGGGAAACTTTCTATGAGCAAAAGGAAACAGAGGAACCCTCATTATTTACAGTCACGCCAACATGAGAATCCTTCAGGGATTCTATTAAGGAAAAATACTAGCCCGTTGGAAGTTTTGACGACTTGTATACCAAATGGACCACACTGCGGCAAGAAAGAGACCAAGTAGTGCCAGATTTCACAAATATCTTCCATACCTTGCGCACCAAGTTGGGTATCAAAGATTTAGAGTGACATCTAGTGCTCAAGTATCGCGATGCTCTGCATAGATACATCCATACCGAAATCAAATTTCTGGACATCTCATCCTTGGGTGCAACCTATCGATATGTCGTCAAAATCGAGCAAAAGCTTAAACAAAAGACGCAACAATTTGGGCCTGGGAACCCCTTGCAACAAAAGCCAGGAAAGGGCGGACCCAACCCATAGAGAAAAGGACAAAGCAAATATGGATAGTATCAGGAAAACCGGTCCAAGCCGCAAGCAAAGAAGGACATCAGAAAGACAAAGAAAGATACCGGGAAGTGGTGCGACTTCCATAAGATCCCTTGGCATAACACTGCTGACTACCGCTCAAAGCATTCGCTGGTGGCCGAAGTGAAAGCCTTTGAATCAGATGCGGGTTCTGACTCTGAGCCAAAACCAGAAAGGTGAAGAAAGGTAATTGACGTGGAACCCAGTGCCACCGTTTCTACCACCAAGCTCCAGCCTGGTGAGCCAGAGATCTCCGCGAAGGAAGTGATCTCAGCGTCAGCCAACAGTGCCGACTGTCGTATGACATCAAGCCCTTCAAAGACAAGGTATTGTGTGATGTTGCTCCTCTCGAATTTTGTGATGTTCTTTTGGACCAACCTTATTTATGGAAACGTCATGCTGTATATGAGTCTAGGCCTCATAGTGTTATTATTACTTTGAACAAGAAATTGTACAGGAACCCAAGGCAGTCCCACCTAGTCCTGTTTCCTTGATCTCTACTAAGCAATGTAGGAAGGTCATCTCTCAGACAGGGAAGTTTGTCTTCTTCGTGATTCGCTCTCAAAGTAAGCAAAAGATCACAACCACATCCAGGGTCTCTGTGGCCAACCTCTCCACACAACAGAAGCAAGTAGATATGGTCGTGGAAGAATACTCAGATATCTTCTCCTCACCTACTGGGGTACCTCTGCACTACCAGGACAAGCACCCCATTGATCTGACCCCCGATGCACCGCTGCCCAATGGGCCAGTCTATCACCGCTCTCTATTAGAGAATGAGGAGATCAAGAAATAGATCCAAGAAATGCTCCACAAGGGGCACATCTGTCCTAGCTCATCACCTTGAGGGAGCCCAATCATGCTGGTACAAAAGAAAGATGGAACCTGGCGACTCTGCATTGATTACTGGGCTCTGAATAAAATCACAATCATAAACCGGTACTTGATTCCCCGTATCGATGACCTCCTTGATCAACTCATGGGGGACAAATACTTCAATAAGATTGATCTAAAGTTTGGCTACCACGAGGTCCCGATAGAACAGACAAATGTATGGAAAACCGCCTTCAAGTCAAAGGAAGGCCTTTTTGAATGGTTGGTCATGCCCTTTGGTTTGAAAAATGCTCCAGCCACTTTCATGAGGATGATGTACGATATCCTGCGACCATTCACCAATACTTTTGTAGTGGTGTATCTGGATGACATTCTCATTTATAACAAGACTTGGGCCGAACACATGCAACATATTCAATAGGTTCTGCACACCCTGCGATAGCACAAGCTAGATGCCTACTTGGAAAAATGCTCCTTCGACATGGACAGGGTCCATTACCTGGGCTACATCATTGATCAACATGGCGTACATGTGGATCCAACCAA
>JASDQU010356512.1:0-11961 GCA_032191745.1 Picea mariana | reverse complement strand
AAAGGAGCATGCTCAGCGGTGCTGAGTTAGGACAAGAATTTTGGGCAGAGGCAGTGGGTACAACATGTTACCTGGTCAGTCGATCACCTTCATCAGCTTTGGATGATAAAACTCCACACAAGGTATGGTCTGGAAAGAAACCCTCTCTTCAACATATTAGAGTGTTTGGTTGTGATGCTTATGTACATGTTCCAAAGGAAAATAGGACTAAGCTAGATAATAAAGCTGAAAAGTGTATCTTTATTGGTTATAAAGATGGTGTGAAAGGTTATAAGCTTTGGAACCAAGAAACCAAGAAAACTGTTTATAGTCGAGATGTTGTTTTCAGAGAGGTAAAAGATGTGTCCAAACAAGAATTCCCACCAACGCAAGACGAACCTGAGAAAATAGAGCTTGAGTTGGATGATGCAAAATCCGAATCATCTGAAGAAGAGAAAAGAGAGGAAGCAACAGCAGAAGAAGAAGAACCTCATACCCCAGTATTGAGGAGATCGGTGAGAGATAGAAGGGAACCAGAAACGTATAGTCCACCTAATTTTCGTTCCAATTTTGCTTTATCTATTACTGATGATGATCCCAAAACTATCAGGGAAGTAGTGAATTCATAGGATAGTAAACTCTGGAAGAAGGCCATGGTTGAAGAAATGGATGCCTTGGATAAAAATGAGGCATGGGATATAGTTGAGCTTCCAGCTGGAAGAAAATTGGTTGGTACCAAATGGTGTTTCAAGAAGAAGTTTAATGCACAAGGTAAAGTGGAGAAATACAAAGCTCGGTTAGTAGCAAAAGGTTATTCCCAGGTAGAGGGAATTGAATTTGGTGAGATTTTTTCTCCTGTTGCTAATTTAACTTCTATTAGATTTCTTTTATATATTGTTGTTGCTTTTGATCATGAAGTGGAACAAATGGATGTGAAGACAACATTCCTACATGGGGATCTGGAAGAAGAAATCTACATGAAACAACCAGAAGGCTTTGTGATGAAGGGAAAGAAAGAGCTGGTCTGTAAGCTAAAGAAGTCACTATATGGTCTGAAGCAATCACCTAGGATGTGGTACCAAAAGTTTGACACATACATCCTTGGATTGGTATTTGTAAGATGCAGGGCTGATCACTATGTATATTCCAAGAAAGTTGGTAAACACTTCATTTATGTAGTGTTGTATGTTGATGACATGTTGTTGGTAGGAAATAACATGGATGTTATCAAGGAGGTGAAATCCCATCTATCCTCCAAATTTGACATGAAGGATCTCGGTGTTGCTAAATTCATTCTGGGAATGGAAATTAAAAGAGATCGTGCAAACAGGAAACTCTGGTTGAATCAAAGAANGTGTATATTCCAAGAAAGTTGGTAAACACTTCATTTATGTAGTGTTGTATGTTGATGACATGTTGTTGGTAGGAAATAACATGGATGTTATCAAGGAGGTGAAATCCCATCTATCCTCCAAATTTGGCATGAAGGATCTCGGTGTTGCTAAATTCATTCTGGGAATGGAAATTAAAAGAGATCGTGCAAACAGGAAACTCTGGTTGAATCAAAGAAAATATGTTGAGACGATATTGCAGAGGTTTAATATGCATGGAAGTAAACTGGTCAAGGTTCCTATTCCGATAGGTGTAAATTTATCTACATATCAGTGTCCCAAGACACAAGAAGAAGAAGAGGAAATGTCCCATGTTCCATATGCCAGTGTAGTTGGCAGTTTGATGTATGCAATGGTTTGTACTAGACCGGACATTGCACATGCAGTGGGAGTTTTGAGCAGGTATATGTCAAAACCAGGGAAGGAGCATTGGACAACAATAAAGAGGGTCTTCAGGTATCTTTGTGGCACCACCAGTTATAGGTTGTGCTACCAAGGAAGACCGAGATTAGATAGAGTGGTGGACATACATGGCTTTGTTGATGCAGACTAGGTTGGAGATCTGGATCACAGAAGATCTACAAGTGGGTATTTGTTTAACCTATTCGCAGGAGCAATCAGTTGGATGAGCAAAAGATAGGTTGTAGTGGCACTCTCAACTACAGAAGCTGAATACATGGCAGCCACTCATGCAAGCAAGGAAGAAATATGGTTACAAAGATTGTGTTCAGGTATTGGGTTGGTACAACAAGCAGTGAGATTAGACTGTGACAATCAGAGTGCAATATTCCTGGCAAAGAACCCAGCTTATCATTCAAAGACAAAGCATATTGATGTTCAGTATCACTTTGTGAGAGACATGGTTGAGGAAAAGAAGGTGTTGCTGGAAAAGTTTGACACTTTGAAGAATGTTGCAGATTCATTGACAAAGTCTGTGAGCACAGAAAAGTTCTCCTGGTGTAGAGAAACAATGGGCATTGCTGCCCTAGATTGTTGACTATATAATCCCCTGGACCCCTGGATGCAAAGAAAAAAAAAAGTGGAATAATGTTGGGTATATGTGTTATATTCTTTGCATGTGTGTGTGTGGGCACGCCAGATACGACAATTGCGTCTGACGATCCCTACCACTAGATTTTTCTTTGGGCGGTTTTTTTCTATTTTTAGCGGATTTGTAAATTAATCCCAGATTAAGGGATTAGGGTTTTGGTATCTACAAAATACCTAAAAACATTGTATATATTGTATGGTGAATGGTGAAATTTGATATAATGAATATAAGAAAGGTTTTCCTGGTTGAGGGTTTCCGGTATAAAATCTCGGTGTACTCTGTGTATGAGCCATTGATTAATTTTTGTATTGCTTAAGAATCTATATGCATTTCTTTACTTCGCAGGTGTAAAACTTACAACAACGAGGCAGCTAAACAATGATCAAAAGTTGCCTTTGGGGGAATGTAATGGAGAGATGATCCAGAAGCATGCCGTTAGAAGGCCATAAGGAATATCTTTTGGTTGACAAGGAAATAATAAACTTTGATTTTTTCCTCTCTTGGTATGCTTCATTTTCTTATGATCACACCATCCCATCCTCCCCTACATAGATAACACTCACAACTTGGATCCCATCCTCTTTCAAGTATAGATCACTTGTAGCTCACGAGTTATTTAATATTCTGCTCATCTTTATACAGCACACTGAAACATCTTTAAAGTCACCATATTCTATATATTCTTCCTTGTATGCATCATGTGTGAAAGGATCCATGTGCATGAGATGGTGCTTTGATTTCATAAATCACTTGCACTAGATCATAAAGATTCTTGTCAAATGAGGGATAGTTTAATACTTCTCCATGAACGAATATAGAATGGTAGAAAATTGGCTTGTTTCTTCGTATCACCGAGACTTCTTCCATAGCATACCTAGTTGAAGCTATCTCCACTTGCGAGGCATTCTGCAAATGAGGTGATGCAAGCATGTTGGTGAGTGAGTCATGATTAACATCTCAATCAACAAATAAATCATATATGTAATTGAAAATGCATTATTATCTTTATTAGTGTCATCCATAAAAGACACTAATATAGAGTCTAACTAAGACGTTGTGGAAGTGATTTTCGAGGACGACATTATCAACACAATCTCTACGCTCCTTTTCTTGGTTGTAGAAAAAAGACGCCACAACAACCACCGACGCTAGAACCCAAATAAGTGTGGAAAAAAGGGAAATAAAAATATTTCTTTTAGTGGCAACTTGGGTTGTCCCACATCCTTAAATATCGAGCCCACTTCAAATTTCAATGTTAAAATTTAAGTTAATTAAACATGGTAAATGTTAACAGTGAGCTGAAAATTTATCATTATAAGTTAAACACTAGGATTAAACTAAAATTTAACCTTTTATGGTGATCTCAAGATTTCCTTTTGATGGTTTGGGGGATGCCTTATAAATCATGGACATCGATGGTCGATTCACATTATTTTAGTGAGATTTGTGAACAACATTTTCTACACCATTACCATTCCACAAAAGACCATATTTCAGTATTATAATGTGGAAATAGGCATAGTTTTGGAGGGGAATGTATTGGTGGGTTGTACGACATTACAATCCACAAAAATATCATATTTTGATAATACAATGTGGAAATAGGCATAGTTTTGGGGGGGAATGTATTGGTGGGATGATCCAGCAGCGTGTCATTAGAAGGCCATAAGGAATATTTTTTAATGTATCAAAGGAACACTAGGTTATGGACATGCCAGGGTGGACAAAAAGGTTCTTGTCAAATTTACAGATTCTAAATAGTTAGGAGCTTCAGATCGGATCCTTAGTGATCTCATTGAACGATAAGAAACAACATATATTTGTGTTATGTGTTTAAGATCTAATCCATAAATCATGCCACTTGTGTGAAATGTTCAAGAGAAGAAAAATAGTAATATGCTCAATGGGGCAGGAGGTCAACATGTGCAATTATTTGAAAACTTAAAAATTCCAAAGTTAGTAGTCATTGTAGCTTGTTCCCTAAGATTCTCAATGGGGTAGGAGGTCTACATGTGCAATTATTTCAGAACTTAAAAATTCCAAAGTTAGGAGTCATTATAGCTTGTTCCCTAAAAATACGTACTAAATTATAAATGTTTTCTATGTTCATCAACATTTTCTATTGACTCTTTAGAAAGAATATTTTTCATAAGAATATATCGATTGGGAATGCAATTGGGGGTTTGTTGAGGGTAACATTTTTCTCTAGAGCATTTTAGAGAAGCATCTCACCTGCCATAAAAAATAGAGGACTATGTTGCAGTAGGAGGAGGGAACCCTGATATACAAATATTGAGGAAACAAATTCCAAAATAACCAATAAATAACTAGAAATGAATTCCAACGAACTAACAAAGTTTTTCCCATGAATGAGGTTCTCCCTTGAAAATGAATGCCAACAAACCTAGAATTATTTTTTTGAAATTATTGGTTGCAAAAAACTATAATGTAAGAGTACATTAGGTTTGTAATTTTACGAGATTTAGTTGAACCTTCTCATATTGAATTAACAAAAACATAAAATTATAAATGAAGAAAAGGAATTGTGAACCCAAATAACAACAAAGATTTTTTATTTAAGTGAGAGGAAAATAAATATCATCGTAAGAGGTCATGGATGAGATTTACTCGGAGTTGCATACAAGGATGTTGAAAAGAAGTGTGATATCAATAAAAATTCTTTGAAAATTGTGCATAATTGAGACATCGGGTTATGACTGAGAGGTTGGGTTATGAATGAATAGAGGGTTGTATATTTTGCAATATCATTTACTCATATAGTTTTGTTGATGTGTCGTTTTGGCCACTACCATGTTCTCAATCAAAACTTTGCATCTTCAAGTACAAACCCTTGAGCAAATGAATGAAATATGACATGTGTGGATCTACGATGCTTTCATTTTAGTTCACATCCAATTAATAAGCCTATTTTAGGCCATGCCCAATGCAAAAACCATTAACTGCCACAAAATAGTGGTTTGCATCTTTAATTGAAAATCGTCATTGAGTGGATGAATAAAATTTTAAATGTATGCATCTATGTTGCATTAAATTTACATGATGTATTTTCAATCAACCCAACATAAATCCATTTGGCATAGTATCTAAATGATCTACATTTTGTTTTACTTTTTCTGGCCATTATCATGGGAATTTGGTAAATCAATTAATAGTGAAACCACATTTTTACATTGTTTAGATCGTGTTTTTGAGCGCATAGATGGATTATGCACCCTCAAAATCCTCCAGGGAACCCAGAAAATGTGATCTCAACCACTCAAATATATAATTCCATCCATCCTTCTGAATTGTTTGTAGGAGTTTGAACAAAACACATCGGAAAAAAGTGACTCATATAGGGAAAAAACATAGAACATTTAGACTACGTCAAATCGATTTTAGGTCCCATCCAATCAAAGTGAAGCGATCTGATCAAAGTTTAAAGGGAGCCCGTTTTAGGTCATGCTCAATGCAACAACCATTAATCGCTATAAAAAAAAGTGGTATGAACACAATTCAATAATAAATACATAATTTCTCCAATATTAGGCACACTAAAGGCATGAGCCATATTTTCAAGTCTACTAAAATGTTGCACGAGAAAACACGGTGAAAAGGAAACAATAAACTCTAAGTTTTTCCTCTCTTGGTATGTTGCCTTTCGTTATGATCGCACCATCCCATCCTCCTCTACATAGAGAACACTCGCAACTTCGATCCCATCCTCTTTCAATAAGAGAGCACTTACAGCTCACGAGTTACTTAATATGTCACTCATCTTTATACAACACACTGAAACGTCTTTAAATTCATCATCTTGTATATATTCTTTCTTGTATGCATCATGTGTGAAAGGATCCATGTGCATGAGATAGTGCTTCGGATTTCTTCAATGACTTGCACTAGATTATAAAGATTCTTTTCAAATGCGAGGTAGTTCAATATTTATCCATGAACGGTTGTAGAATGGTATAAAATTGGCTTATGTGTCACAAAGAATTGTTCCATAGCATACTCACTAGAGGCTATCTCCACTTGCAAGGAATTCTGCAAATTAGAAAATGCAAGCATGTTAGTGAGTGAGTCATGATTAACATCTTAGTTAATAAATAAATAATAGATGTAATTGAAAATGCATTATTATCTTCGTTAGTTCTGCCCATAAAAGACAATAATATAGAGTCTAACTAAGACATTATGGAAGTGATTTTCCAATACGACATCAACTTAGATGTAATTGCAGTCTCATCACAATCTCTACGCTCATTTTCTTGGTTGTAGATAAAAGACACCACGCTACCATCCATGCTGCCACCCAAATTAGTGTGGAAAAAAGGGAAATGGAAATATTTATTTTAGTGGCAACTTGGGTTGTCCCACAACATTAAATGGGGCCCCACTTCAAATCTTAATTTTAAAATTTAAGTTAATTAAACATAGTAAATGTTAACATTGAGCTGGAAATTTATCATTGTGAGTTAAACACTAAGAATAAAGTAAAATTCAATCTTTTATGATGATCTCAAGATTTCCTTTTGATGGTCCAGAGGAGGCATTCCAAACGATGGAAACCAATGGTTGATTAACATTACTTCAATGAGATTTGTGAGCAACATTTTCCATGTCATTAGCATCCCAAAAATGAGTAGATTTCAGTGTTATAATGTGGAAATGGGCATAGTTTTTGGGGGGAATGTATTGGTGGGTTCTATGCCATTACCATCCGGAAAAAAAGAGTATTCAAATGCTATAATGTGGAAATGGGCATATTTTTTGGCGGGTGGGGGGAATGTATTGGTGGGATGATCCAGAAGCATGTCATTAGAAGGCCACATGGAAGATTTTTTAGTGTTGTGCATTATACAATTGTGTTATGTGTTGAATATACAATCCAACAATGATGCCACGTGTGTGAAAGATTGAAAAGAAGAAAATGAGTAAGATTTTCAATAGGGTAGGAGGTCTACCCATGCAATTACTTACAAACTTAAAAATTATTCTTGAGTGCATTTTAGGGAAGAATTCGAGGTGCCATAGACAATAGAGGATTATGATGCAATAGGACAATAATTAGAAATGAATTCAAACAAAATAACATTGAAGCGATGGTTATTTAAATACAATGTTTGTTAATAGACAACCGATCTCTTTATCTTGTAATTATTTTTGTTTATTCTTAAAGTTTTCCCATGAACGAGGAAATCCCTTGAAAGTGCATGCAGGCAAATTTATAATTATTTGTATGAAATTCTTGGTTGCAAAAACCTACAATGTAAAAATACATTTATTTTGTAATTTTACTAGATTTAGTTGAAACTTCTAACATTGAATTAACTAAAACATAAAATTATAAATGAAGAAAAAGAATTGTGAACCCCAATAACAACGAAGATTATTTAATTGAGGAAAATGAGAATACATATCATTGTAAGAGGTCATGGACGGTATTTACTCGAAGCCACATACAAGGATGTTGAACACAATCATGATATCGATACAAAGTGTTTGAAAATTATCCATATAATTGAGGCACGTTAGGTTATGACTGAGCATAGGGTTGTATATTGTGGAATATCATTTACTCATATAGTTTTGTGGATGTTTGTTGTTGGCCACTACCATGTTTTCAATTAGAATTGTTTTGTGGATGTGTGTTGTTGGCCACTACCCTCTTGTCAATTAGAACTTTTCACCTTCAAGTACAAACCTCTTTGAGTAGATTAATGAAATATTACATGTCTGGATCTATGATGCATTGATCAAAATAACACAAATCCATTTTGGGTCACATCCATTTAATAAGCCCATTTTGGATCATGCCCAATGCAACAACTATTAGTTGCTGTAAAAAACTGGTGTGCATTTTCAACTAGAAATCCTCGAGTGGATGAATAAATGGTTTGCATCTTCAACTACAAATCCTCCACTGGATGAATAAATGATTTGCATCTTCAACTGCAAATCCTCTACTCGATGAATAAAATGTTACCTGTATGCATCTACAATGCATTCAATTTTCATGATTTCTATTGAATCAACCAAACCTAAATACATATTAGTTCCCATCACATCAAAGTAAAGTGAGCCCATTTTAGGTCAAGTCCAATGCAGCAGCCATTAATTGCTTTAAATAAAAATAAAAAGTAGTATGAACACAATGCAATAAATACATATTTTCTCCAACATAAGGCACACTAAAGGCGTGAGCCATATTTTCAATTTTTCAAAAGTCACTGGAATCGACACGCCGACACCGGTTCAGCTAGGACACCATCTGGGTTTGGATCAGCACACCCCACACGAACAGTTCTCCATCCAAGACCTCCTCAACCACTCTCAGTTGCCCACCTGTGATCTGTTGAGTTCTCAAGGATGCATAAGTCCTCACTACCATGGTCGCTATGCACTCTATCATTAGCTCATCTAGGGCCTCAATCCGCACTACCGAACCTGACATAGGGTTCGACCCAGAACAATGTCTTGCAATGATAGTCTCTACCCTATCCTCCCCTGGTAGATGGGGATCAACGACCAATTCCCTCCCCTGGAATGGGAGTCCTCTCAAAAAATATATGTCCTCTACTATAGAGAACACCAACTTTTCCCCTCATACCAAAAAACACTACAGGTCAGTGCTCCACATCCGAATTAGAAACTGAAGTAAGAACTCCTACGACCGTATCAACAAATAGTAAAAAAAATTCAGCAACCCGCAGGCCACCAAGTGTCTGTGCACTACTGACTTCTCCCTCACAGCCTCTCTCAATTGATCCCAGTCTCACTCTTTCTAGTGGAAATACATCGTTCTCTACTCTGTTGATCACCTGCATTCACCCAGAAACACCTGATCAGCCACATCATACATCAAACATAAGAATCATAAAAAAATTCACACATCCATAAGCCTGCCCACAGTGCACGGCCTTATCCAATACAGTCGTGCATCTGTGTGCGACTGTTCTTCATACATATGGGAACCAATGTGCATCTGTCACACTCACAACCGAGCATGAGTGCGTAACTATTCATGAGACAGACATGCATCCTAAGCGCGCCTGTCTTTCCTCCCCACACTCCTAGATGCAAGACTGTAATCCCCACAACCACACATTATGTGCGAGTTTCCCCATAACATTCACACATTCATGAATGAAAAACTATTTGGGATAAACCCACACATAATGTGTGGGAAATCAACTCCTACCCGCGCACCCATGCGCATGTATTCACCAATTTCCCGTGCACTATTGGGAACCTAACCTTAAAAACCCTTTTAAGGCCCTCTGTACAAACCCTAGCTAACATCCATCAACTTCACACAATGCAGGATGATAACTTCACTAACCTGTCTCTTGCAACTCCCGAATCGGTAGCCCCAAGATCCCAAAATCTTCAAATCACCTCACAACTCTCTCGCCAGATCAATAATAATGTCAGTGCAAATGAAGTGGCATTGAGGGCCCACCATCCATATATAAGCCCTTTTTCCGAACATCTACATTTTGGTACAGGATATTAGAGCCTCCATTTTCTGAACCATTCTTGGCCACGACATCCTAATCCATCCATCTACACATTCATATTCCCTGGGTTATCATCTGCACTTCTCCCCAAAAGATCCTTTTTTTTCATGCCACGTTCAGGTACGCATGCTTACTTTCATTTTTATCAAATAGTTGTTATATGTTCTTTATCATCAGATATTGTTCACGTTGGGTATTTCATTTTTTTGTAGGTACTTGTTAAGCAAGATTACAGCTCCTTCGGGTATATGTTCGACACTATCATGTAATTACTCCCTCTGTAAACAATTGCATAAACTAGTCACACCCTGTGACAATTGCCTTTAGGGTCCCTACATCTGGCTCTGCAGTACCTTTACCTCTGCCACATTTTTTTATTGTCAACCGATAACACTCTCACCCACATGAGTTGTCCCATTCATAGTTCCCCTTGGCAGCTTGACACTCATGTTGTTTTCACCCCCTAGGATTGGGAGTCCCAATAGTTTTTGCACTTTCGAGAATGGACCCCATACTTCTTCTTATCCTATTTCTATCCTTCCGAATGGACTCCCGGGTCATATCATCCTACACTTGGTTTTGTTGACTACACCCCCACAGTTCCATTATCCCTCCATCTTATCCACCATCAGTTTTCCCATCTAAATATTGTCCTCCATCCATTTACCTAATACAGAAACCCACCCATTGATGCAGGAGCATCACCAACATCAAGCAAGCATGGGGCAAGCGCAACACATTTTGAGCACATGATGAATTGTTTAAAAATTTTGAAGAGTTGATGCGACAAACTTAAATGTGAGGTGTACTTATACATTGTATAGGAACTTGAGTGATCCGCTCTCATCCATAGTAGGTAGAAGGCATTTATCTAAGTAGGTAAAATTGAATAGTAGATTAGACAGTTTTAGAAAGAAGGAGGGAAAACGAATATAGACACCCTCACTTGTATCATTGTAACATTAGATATTAACAGAGAAGAGAGCATAGAAGAGAAGCAGAGAGAGCTGTGTAGTAGACTCCATGTACAGAAGTTCTGAATTAATACAAAGAAGTTGTGATTCAAACTCATGGTGTCCATGTATTCTCTATGTATGCATCTTTGAATGTTATGCTCTTGAATGTTTTACTCTTTTTGTCATGCAATTTATTTTATGCTATGTATGAATGATTTCTTGTTGAATGTTTGAAATGTGAGAGAGGACGAATAAGGAGAATGAGTTTCAATTGTTTCTCTATCTGAGCAAGAATCTTGCAAAGAGTGCAGTTGAATTGTCCGCAAGGAGTGTGTCGACAAGAAGTTCATAGGTTCATCTCTGAAAGCTCAGAAGAGATAAGTTTTGTTCTCATTTCCTCAAAGTGCAGTTGGGCACAGGAGCTGTGCAAGGAGTGCGCAGGCCGAGTGAGGTCCCAGGGTTGCAAACCTGAGCGAAGTGTTGAGAGACTGCTGCTACAGGTGTGCACAGAGTTGAAGAGAATTTAGCACTTGGAAGTGTCTGAAGGTTTTCCACAAGGAGTGTGCACAAGAGTCTTCTCTAAGACTCAGAGTTGTGAGGAAGTTTAGAATGGATTGAAGTCTTCGAAGTCGTTGAAGGAAGGAAAATAGGAAAAACACCGTGAAATCTTGAAGAAAGGCATAGCGACGTTAGGCTGCAGGAGGATAGAGATTCTCAGAGGAGAAACAGACGGTCAGAATCCTCTGTAGAGGATTAGCGAAATCCCGTCAGTCATTAGATCTAACAAAGGAGCGAGGAGGTTACTACTGGGTTTCCAAGGTGCAAGCTCAAGGGATTGAGGACCGTCATATCTCTCTCAAATACCTGCTAGCCATTAGATCAGACAGAAGTTACACGATGTTTAAGCTTCGTGAATGATAGGGTGAAAGTCCTGATGAAAAGCATGGCTATCGGCATTTCGACGTTTGTGAAATCGGAATTCACGAGGACGAGAGATCAAGAATTTTCATAGTGAAAATCCTAGAAGCAATTTGAGCCATCCATCTTGAGGAGACACGTGG
>JASDQU010356511.1:0-11961 GCA_032191745.1 Picea mariana | reverse complement strand
AAATTGCCTTGTAAATCTATATTGTAATTTCATTGTAAATCTGGACCGTTCATTATAAGGTCACAGATCTAACAGTAGAGATTATGTTAGGGTTTTTTTTCCCTAGAAGGCAACCCTCTTTTATGAGGGAAATGTATTGCAGCTATGATTGATGGTGAATATTGTATTCTAAGAGAGGAGATTGTGAGAGAAATAAGAGGAAGTTATAGTGGGTTTTGCTATAGGTTGTATCCCTTCATTTTTTGGATAATAATAAAGGAAGGACCTGGAAATTTCTAGGGTGAATGTAGCCCACACTGGGTGAACCGCGTAAATCTATGTCTCTCTTGTATTCTGTATCTTCTGTGTTTTATTTCTGCATTTGTTTTATTTTATTGCTCCACGGTCCTGTTTTCTAACACAATGTAGCAGGAGGAAACCCGTGAAGAAAAGGTGACGATAAAAACAACAACATTGGGAAGTGAGACTTTCCAAATCAACCAAGGTATGATACAAGTAGGAAAGGACACAGGGAGAAAACCATTAAAGGACATAGATAAGTTAGACTTGGTGTTGTCCAAGATTCCAACCAAGGAATTATACAAGCTACATATTAGTGGCATGCATGAATTTCAATCAAGGGCTAGGAAAAATTAGAAGAACTTAGAGACAACGATGGAGGTAAAGGAGGTACTGGAGATAGCCCTCAAAGAAGTGTAGCTTGAGAGCGATGAAGAAAAACAACACACGAACAAACTAGAACAAATCCTTGAGGAAGTCTTTAAAACTATCCCAGACATCGCACAAATAGTGGAGTTAAGCACAGAAGAGAAGATCCAAAAGATAGTACAAGCCATCGAAAGTTACAGAAAGAAAATCATAGGCCTTCCAGAGAAAGTGATCCCTAGCACTCCACCAAAGATCAAATCACAAAGGGAAAAATAGGTTGTAGAATACATAGAAAAAATTTAAGGGGAGATTAATAGAATGGAATAATTATACAATAGTACAACACAGATGTGGATATAATTACAAGAAGATGAAAAGATTCAATATTTAGATCAAAAGGAGGGAAACATAAACATTGCAGTCCAAGAATTGAGGCATAGATAGAAAAATATGGCTATACTATATAGGATGAAGAGTGCTCAGGAGTTGAAGAACCTATAGACAAAGTTGAATTCAATCCAGATAGAGAATAAATTAAGGCGAGCTCAGTTGAAGCCATTTCAGGAAGGGGTAGAAACAATGATTACAGAATTAGAAGAAGCAAAGGGTAGGATAGAGTAGCTACACTTACAGAGTGTAGAAGTATTCAAGGAGCACATAACAATGCAATTTGTAGAAAATATTGCAGAAAGGAGTGTGTAGGAAAGAGCACAAGTACAAGAGTTGAAAGGAAGATTTTAGGTGTTGAAGAAGTCATTACAGAAGGAAAACACTGCCTGAGTGGCTCGGGATGAGCCACGAGTAAGTGTTGGGGGCCTATATATTGGGGAAATGAACATAAATTTTTTAGGATAGTTGGAGCGTGCGCCAGAAAAGAAGGAAAGCAGTGCACCGAGAATCGATGAAAAGCAACACAAGGAAGAGAAAAAGTAAAAGGAAGAAAGAAGGGCATGTGACGAGGAAATAGTTGGATCGTGGACTAGCCACGTGTAGGAGGTTGCAATGTGGACAAAACTAATCCACTTAGGGTTAAGGTTTTGGGTCCTTATTGTAAGGTATTTTACCCATTTTGTAGTATAAATATATGTATTGTAATATCTGAGGAGATCATCTAGTATCTAGCGAGTAAGAAGAGTTAGAGTACTTTTTGCGTAGTAAGATCATAGATTCAGTTTTGGAGATGAGTCTGTTTTTGAAGTTGTAACTGAGGGTTAAGTTGCAAGTTGTGGATCTTGGTGCGATTTTGGTCATCCTCACATAGACATATTACTGATGTAATGTGTGTAGCACAAATACTTGAAGATGAATAATAAATAAGACATATATTTGTGGATGTAGCCCATGGGGGATGAACCACAATAAAACCTATGTCATTGCATGGTATGTGTTCTTTATGATTTGAATCTCTTTATGATGAATGAATGAATAAATAAATGAATATATTAAGGTTAACTTACAACATGTAATAGAATAGTTATGTTAATTTATGCATAATGAATTTTAAAGGTTAAATGAATGGTAGATATAAATGATGGTATGGTAGATATGATGAATACTAAAGTAGAATAATATGCCTAACATCCCCATGAGCACTATCCCTTCCATGAATGTATACATATGGGTCTTGCAGTCACCCATAAGCCATCTCGGGTGAGACTGCATTGTGCACTTTGTGTGCAGTGTTGCCTTCTAGTCTCCAGAAGGGTCGATGGTTTCTAGGGTTTTGTTGGAGAAATAAGGTACAACCTGGGTCATCCCCTACATCCAAAAAAATAGAAAAACTAATGGGAGAAAACATGATCCACATAGAAGTTATACCCCAATGGAGGGACCAAGGATCTCTCAATATAGCTGGGAAACTTCATGAAATTCCAAGGAATTTTGATAAACTTCTCTTGAAGTTCGACCTAGACAAACTCGGATCCCTAGAAGATCATGTTAATAATGTCTTTTTAGCCATACATCTTCTAGGTGATGAACACAATGACGTAGTGTGTAGGCTATTTCCTTACACTTTTTGCAGGAAAGCCTCTACTTGGTATTTCATCCTACATGTCGAATCTATTACAAACTAGGATACTTTTGAAAGGCTCTTTATGAGAAAATTTGGAGAAAGAAAAACAATTGCATCTCAACATAATGAACTAGGAGCCATCAGAATGGACAAGAGGGAAAGAGTAAAAGACTTTAACCAAAGATTTCTTAATATCTTAATCAATTTTCCTCATGATGTCGCTCTCGTTCATCCATTAGCCATTGAATATTACACAGCTTCATTAACCCCCTCCATAGGGATGTTTGTAAAATGATCTAACATAAATACATTGGCATTAAAATTTGATGAAGTTGAGACTGTGGAAAGAGAGTTAACTGCATATGATCAACATCCACGTTATGAGGAAACTAAGTTGGTTGGAAAGAAACCACTACTACTAACTAAACCAATTGACAGGGAGTCAAAGTATATCGATAATGTGGTCAAAATGGTTAAGAAGTTATCCAATGAAGTTATGGACCTTAAAAAGAATGTTGGTGAAGGATCATCGAAGTCTTGAACTTTCCTCCCTTTCATTAAGAAACCAGAAAACCCACCACAATCACCTGAACCACCACACATGTCTTTCAACTTAGATAGATTCAGTAATGATAAATTTTTCTCTTATCATCAACAAAATCACCCAAAACGAACATGCCCTCAATGGGTCAATTATATGACCCTGGTGATAAACCAATTGCTAGATCAATAGAATTTGGATGATGAAATCCATGCACAAGATCCTTCTGGTGTTGCTAATGAAAACCACCAGAATCAATTATTCCCTTTTGGGAATGGTGTGTAGAATCATGCGATGAAAAAATTGAGGAAATCCTTGTCGGAGATACAAAGATTGTTAAAGTCACTGCTCCAAAAGGTTATAACTTATGCCGCAAAGGTCCATTATTTAATCCCTCTTCTTCCAAACAAGATAACAATCCTCTTAGGAAAAAAATGCCTCCCCTTTTCCTCCCAAATCAAAGTGACGCGGTCCCATAAAAATACTAATAATAAAATTGGAAAAACTATTGTAGCAAACAAAGACAAACCAAGCATGTTTAGTTCTGATGGGAATAATGAAAAAAGTAACATGACACCAGGTAATGAAAAGGTGATTCGAGAAAAATATGAACAAGCTAAGAATGATTCAAACTCACACGCCTTGGATTATAATGTAATCAAGGACATAAAGAAGATTAAAAATAATATTTCCATGTTTGATATATGCCCCCTTCCACAACAACACGAACTTCTGCATGATGATTTAAAACCACATGAGACTTAGACATAAATTATCACAGCTACTGATAGCTTAATCCATAGAAGAAATGCACAAGGGATACACAAAGTGGAGATAGTAGTAGTTATAAGTGCAGAAAGCATAGGCACCTTTTCAAAATATTAGGTACTACCTTTTCTTCTCACTTATGAAATTTTTAACTTCAATGTACACAATTTTTAGCATATTTCAGTGCCTCTTCCAATATCATGCATTTTTCCGTTTGCCAAAAAATAAATGTTGTTCCACAAATAACGAAAAAACCAGGATTATCTAATTAGACATGACAAATGTTAAAGTAAAAGGAGAACTCATAGATGTTTTAATTAGATTGTCATCTGATCCCAGAGTTCATCAGACTATAGACATAGTTGCGGTAGACATACTAGAGAGTTATAGTTTTCTCTTAAGCAAAGACTGGTCAGCCAAACTTCATGTTTATTTCTCTACTGATTGGTCTCATATGTCGCTTCCTCATAAAGGAAAAGCCAATCAAATCTTTGTAAATAGTGAAGCACACAGTGATGAAATTGGAGGTAAGAATGAGCCCATAATATTTTTTCATTCCATTTTGAGGAATTATTTTTTCGAAATTGATTATGGTTGTTATGAAGCAAAAACTTCTGAAACACTGTCATAATTACAATCATGCCTCCTCCCATGAATACATAATAACACCTTCCCAATACTAACTAACTTAGGATTTAGTTTGACTAACAAGACTAACATTCCTCACATGTGGACCATGTTCTTCGATGACTCTAAAACACAGGATGGATTTGGAATAGGATGTGTCCTAATTGACCCCAGCCAAGGAAAAATGCTCATATCATGCCATTTAGAGTTTGAAAGCACAAAAAAAACTGTTAAATATGAATCCTTAGTGCAAGGCCTTAAAAAATCCATTGACCTCAAGGAAAAATACCTTAAAGTGTTTGGAGATTCTGAGATCATTGTTCGACGGGTAAGAAACACTATTTATTTCTTGTCTCTGAATCTAAAGGCTTACCATCAAGAGGTATGGAATCAACTTTATTCGTTTGATGCATTTAATATTAAGTTTATACTTCATGATCAAAATATAGATGCAAATACTTTGGCCAATGCAACATCTAGGTTTATGCCTCTTGACGATGGTTTTTCGATTGAAATGATGTTTAGGCCCTTCGTACCAGACAATGTCATGAGTTGGAGAGTGTTTGACAGTGATTCTCGGATTATCAAATTTCTTACTAGTTCAGAAACATTCCAAGATTCAATGATCGATGATGAGGTACATCAACAAGAGTTGTGAACTTATCAAGAAGAAACTAACAATGTTAAGACAAATTGTGTTTCGAAGAAAGTTTTAACCCTTGAAAAATTATTTGATTTACAGTCAAAGTTCAAGAGGCCAGCTAATCTGAAGACCAACAACTCCACTATGATGCATTTCTTGGTCAATTTGGGAACATCTGAGTAGCCTAAATATGTTAATCTGGACACCTACTTTTCAGATTCTAAAAAGTACACATTCACATAATTATTCAAGAAGTATCGAGACATTTTTTCCTAGACGTATGATGATCTAAATACGTATGATACACGAATTATACAACATTTGATCCCCATAAAAGAAGGGATCAAGTCGTTCCAACAAAATCTTAGAAAGATACATCCGAATCTCGAACCTCTGAGACAAAAGGAACTCAAGAAGTTATTAGATGACTGAATCATTTTCAAAGTGAGACATTCGACTTAGGTCTCTAATATGGTGCTCGTAAGAAAAAAGTTGAGAAAAATAAGAATATGTATAGATTTCTCGAATCTCAATCGTGCTTCCAACAAAGATAACTACCCAATTCCCCCAATGAAACAAATCCTACAACTCATCTCTGGATCTTATCTATTCTCTCTATTAGATAGATTTTTGGGATATAATCAAGTTCTCATGGTAGAACCAGACCGATTAAAAACCACTTTTCTAACTAAATGAGGAACTTATGATTATAGAAGGTTTGTTCCAGATTTTTTTGAAATTGTGAAACCATTACAAAAGATGATTAAAAAGGACATGCAGTTCAAATGGACACCATTGAAGAAGGAATCATTTGAAAACATTAAAACTTCTATAGACAACACACCATCTCTTTGGAGTCCTTATTTCTCCAAGGATTTCCTGCTATACACATTCATGTCCAATTACTCATTAGCAACAGTGCTCATGCAAAAGGATGAACAAGGAGATGAATACCCTGTCGTGTTTATGAGCACCATGTTTCAAGGTGATAAACTGAATTATCCTCTGGTGGACAAGAAAGCCTTTTTTTTCCATAAATAAATCAAATAGTTCAAACCTTATATCCTCAAAAATCATACTAAATTCATTGTCCCACACCCAGAAGTAAGGTCCATGTTTGTTCAAAAAGAACTGGGTGAAATACAAGGGAATTGGATGATGTCTCTAAAAGAGTATGACCTTAAATTAAAACCATCCAATATTGTGAAAGGTCAAGTCTTGTGTAAATTATTGACACAAGGAGCTGACGTTGAAGAAAAAGAGGAGGATGGTTGGCAAGATGAACCTACAATTTATACTCAACAGGTTCCTTATGTCCCAGCCATTGAAGGATCATGTTACAATGATCTTAAATATTATCTACAATATGGCACTACTTCATACCATCTCAATCCTAAGAAAAAAAGAGCGCTACAGCTGAAATATTTACAGTATTAGTTGTTGTTATCCTCATAATCCTAAAGTTCTATAGTTTAAGTATTTTATAGATTAAATGCTTTTAGAAAATTAGTTTATTCTAGTTTGTTAGGATAAGGACACCTAGCTTCTATGTAAATGACACCTATCATACTCATGTGATTATGTGATTGGTTGTTTTCCTAGATTTTAGTTTAGAGTTGAACTATATAACCTAGCTCCTTCTTCAACTGAGGTTAAGTTGATTATGAGTTCTCAATTCAGATTGTAATCATTTTTTCCTTATTAAAAAAATTATGCGTCTAAGGACACTTTGTCAACAATTGTTACATGGTATCTTGTTCAGAAATAATTACGACAGAGTGTTACTCAAATGCCTCAAAAGACAAGATGTTGATAATGTCCTGAAATATATGCACGATGGACCGACTGGTGGATATTTTTTAGGAGACACAATGGCCCACAAAGTGCCGAGAGAAGGATACTACTGGCCCACACTATTTAAGGATGTGCATGAATACTCAAGGAGTTGTGAAACATGTCAAAAGGATGCGGGGAGGGAACGTAAAGTTTTTCTTCCTATCCAACCTATAGCACTAGAAGAACTCTTTGAGCAGTGGGGCATATATATCATTGGTGAGATAAATCCTCATTCATCCAAAAAACACATGTCTATTCTGACCGCTACTGATTATTTCACACATTGGATTGAAGAAATACCTTTAGTCAAAGTGAAAGAGGAAGTGGTAATTTTTTTTTTTGAGAAACACATTATCACGAGGTTTGGAATTCCTAACTCTTTAGAATTGGATAATGCTACATACTTCTCATCCTTAAAATTATATGAGTATGCATTGGAAAAGGGGATTATTTTAAAATACTTGGCCAATTACTATCCCCAAGGAAATGGCTTAGTAAAATATACAAACAAAAACATCATCTATATCCTTAAACGAATTGTGGTTGATCACCAGAGAAATTGGCACAATGCATTACAAAATTCTCTCTGGGCGTATCATGTCACTCCCAAAGCTTCCATCAAAACTTCACCTTACTTTCTTGTGTATTGGAAATAATTCGTTCTACCCTCAAACATCTACCTACCTTACCTCCAACTAACAAAATAGTCTCAAAGAAGAGAATGCCCTATCATCCAAAGTCATATCAATACCTTGCTAAACCTTGAGGAAATATGTGACAAAACCAAAAGAAAGTTTGAAGCTCACCAACAAACAATTAAGCGTTGGTTTGATAAGAATTCTGCAGGTGAGAAAGAGTTCCAAGTTGGGGACTTAGTTCTAAAATGGGACAATCCACATGAATATAAAGGGAAACATTCAAAATTCCAACAACTTTGGCTTGGTCCCTACCTCATTAAAGATAAAATTGGCCAAGGCACCTTTTTATTACAAAACCTTTAGGGGGAATTCAACTCTCTCTCTGTAAACGACCAAGTCCTAAAGCACTATATTAGTTAGCCATTGAGGTTGTTGATCATTTGTACATAAATAAATCTTGATTATGTTTTTCATTTGATTTTTCTTCTTAAGGTTGGTTTTCTTAATCTGTTTGATTACTAGCATTTTCCTTTATCCTTCTTGATGACTACCTTTGTAATTTTTGAATTTCTCACAACTTAGCACAAGTCACATGTCTAAACGTATCACATTTGGTGAATATAGCCTAAACATCTATGTAATACGATGTCAATTCTACATATACCCCCAGACATGTAATCCCTTTACGCACTATCACAAGTTGAGATCTGGTGGAGGAACATAGCTTATCAATACGAAGAGACATTGGGAAAACAAAGAGCCAAGAGACTGCACTGAGCAATAGATTGTTATTTTATACGAGATGAATGAAAAGGGTCTAGATGAAATGTTCATAGTAGACTAGGAATCGTGACTCAGGAATTTTTCTCATCCATAATCAAGTTAGCATATCTCACCATCATAGGTGTCATTCCTAGGGAATTTAAAGGTTAACTAGAATCCCCAAATCCACCCATCTCTCTAAACAAAAGAGAATCAAATATTATATAAGGTAAAGGCTTGGGGAAAGGCTTTCCATATCACATGGGACATGCGAGTATCTTCATTAGGGTGATGGATGCTCTTTGGAAGCGGAGCAAGGCTTGTGAAACGGGGGTGACTCTGTCAGGGCTATGGATGATCGCTGGCAGTGGAGCAACACCAGATAAATTCACTATGACTTGTATTCTCAACATTATTGATGTTTTGTTTCTATTATACTACCTACATATTCCTTTCTAGCCATTTATCATGTGATTGCATATCAATTTGAAATAAATATGTTAATTTGGAAAGGTCTCACCGCTCTTTGAATCACCTTAGTCTTTTCAATATGCAAGTTATGGGACCTATATTTTCTCACTTATGTTTTTGAATGATGGATCACTCTTCCTAAATTGTGTGTAGAAATCATCTTGCAGAGATCCAAGGCTTCGCCCAGTGTGTCGCCATTTGTTGTGACATGCACTACAACCCTCCATTTTTCATTTTATCTTATTTACCTCCCTAAAAATGGAGCCCCTTATCTTTTGAGCCTAAGATAGAGCCCCATAATTCTCCCTCTCCATATCAAGAGTCTTTTGATAGCTCACGTTTCACTTGGAGAAGCAAAATTCATCAATACTTGGTGTCATGATCCAAATTTGAAGTTGGAAGAGTTACTTCATACTCCTCCGAATAGTTCGGAGGAGTTACCTCAAACTCCTCCGAACATTTCAGAAGAGTTCTTTTCATTTTCTCTGATACGCAATGTTATCGCAAGAGTTAGGAGAAACTCCTTTGATGTGCTCAGAGGAGTTACTTTCAACTCCTTCGATGTGTTCAGAGGAGTTACTTTCAACTCCTCTGAACACATCGGGAGAGTTCCTCTCTCATCTTCCAAACTTATCAAAGAACTTCCTCTTTGGCCCTCTGATCACACCAACCCCAACCACCACATTTAATAACATAAATGATCGTTTATCTATTTTCTTTGATACGAAATGTTATCACAAGATTTAGGAGAAACTCCTTCGATGTGTTCAGAGGAGTTACTGTCAACTCCTTCGAACACATTAGGAGATTTCCTCTCTTAGCTTCCAAACTTATCCGAGAAATTCCTCTTTCTCCCTATGATCACACCAAATCGAACCATCAAATTTAATACCATAAATAACCATTTGGATATGTAAATGGAACGAGGTTAGGTTTAATGTTATCCAACCATTTGCAAGTGAATGAGGAAACCTGAGGTTAAACATGCAGAGTTGAAATCCATTCGAAGCTCTCACCTATCCATACTCATCACATGGTGACATAATCTGAGTAAGATCACTTCACCTCTCTTGTATTCTAAGGTTGGGATTAGGTCTTTGTTTACTACTAGTTTTTTTCCTTGTCCCTTTCTCCATTTCCCTATATCGATAGTATTTTTTCCCCCGCTCCCCATCTCTTCGCTCTCGGCCACCCCCACCCCCTCACTAACATTCACCAACCTTACTCTTCTTAGAGATTGTTCCTTTCCACTGAATGAATGATCGGTTGGCCCCTTCTCCTTCACCACAACAAACCTTCTCTACACCCTTGCACTTAATCCTCGAAAGTCTTGAATCTTTCACCGAGCACTAAGACCATGATCTAGAAGGTTCTAGGGTTTCCTCATGCCCCTCTAAACTAGTTGTGGTTTTTCCCTAGATCTCTTTTCCATTCTCGTGAAAAATCCCTAGCTCTAAATTGAAGGATTTCAAAGTAACTCTCCCAACACATCGGAGAAGTTATTACTAACTTCTTCGATGCATTTGGAAAAGTTAAAATTATCTCCTCCGCATAGTTCAGAGAAATTGAAAACAACTCCTCCGATCATATTAGAGGAGTTACTTTCAACTCCTTCGATATGATTTGAGGAGTTTGTTTTAAGTGTTCCAACCTCCTTGATACTTGTGATAGTTCCTTCTGATGACATATAGGAGAAGTTGGAAACAAATCTTCCAATCTCATTGGAGGAGTTGTCTTTAGCTCTTCTGATCACCATTCTAGTTACCTTTATTGAAACATTTAGTTCTAACCCCTTTGATATTTATCGGAGAATTTATTTTCTTGAACTCCGATTGTGCCAAGCATTTCACCCCAAAATTTCATCAAATAATTTGTGCATTGTCTACTATAAGCCTGACATTTATAGAAATCAACTTGATATGTATCGATAATTTTGTTAACTCTTATAATTGTCTGATCATTTAGTTGCATTTCAAATAGCATGTTCTAAATTTATCCTTTTCGCAGGTTCATACATGTCACCATGAAAGAAGACGGTAGTGAAAGAAACATGAGTTGAGTCATCTAGCATCTCCCAGCAAACAATAAAGGAATAAATTATCGGGACTATATATGATGATACATCAAGACTTCTAGAGAAGGATGGAGAGACCTCAAAATGGGGAGAAGTTTATTATATATTCAAGAAGTCAAACTTTTTGATGGAGGCGTAAGATCCAGATGAACTCTAGGTTCTCAAGAACATCAGAAAATCGGGTATTTTCAGGGTGGAAGCACATCCAACGATCTTCCCTTGCACAAAAGCCATTTTGTGGATTTTGAAGAACATAGAAATAAATAGTCGATATGTCTGTAATGAAAGAAAAGAACTTATAACTTCATCCAGGCTTGATGATTGGGCTAAATGATATCATATTGAAGCTGGGAACACAATACTAGATAGTGAACTCCTCAGTGAGTTGGAACTTACACCAAAAGATTTATTCCTCAGATGGTACAAGGAAAATAAGCAGTTCAAGTATAGGCCCAAGAGTCGATACCCCAGGACTAATTTAAGGAGACCCTACCTATATATGGTGGCCATTCTATGCAAGTTATATGGGGAGCCGCATGCAACTCATTTCCCCCTATCATACATGCCCCTAATTTATTTATGTCCAGATGTGGGGGTTTCATTCAACTACGAAGACATATTATCTGAAAATATCAAAGCTGCGATCTCTACAGTTACACAAGCACAACCAGTAACATTTCCCAGTTTCCATATGTCCTCGTACCTCCAGGAAATAATGTGTACATCCCACAATTACCCAAATATGGGGTGTTACACATTATTTTCATCATCCCTATGATCGTTAATGATGTAAACCTATATGTTGCCTTCAGAGGGGTCATTGGCCTAAATTCCTAAAGAGAGAAGGGAGAAGAACTTTTCTTGAGAAAAGAAGTTGCATTTTCCTATGTAAAAACTTTATAAAAAGGGAAGTTCACAGGTTTCTATATAGGCAGGGTG
>JASDQU010356509.1:0-11961 GCA_032191745.1 Picea mariana | reverse complement strand
TTAAACATATGAAGTTACACATATAAAATTGATGTCTTAGGGAGATATAAGGTATATTTTTACAAATTGTGTTGATGAAGAGTTGATTCCACATTCCTTATAGACTCATATACTGAAAGATGAAAACCTTAGTAAGTGTAAATACACAGAGATGTACATTCACTACATACTTTGTTTTATATGAACTAAGGGTTGATTGGTTGAGCTTGTCAAAGAGGGACTTGTCTACAATGACAGCATTACAAAGGCCTTTCTTCAGGGTACAGATTTTTAGCCTTCCAAGCTGCAATTTCATATGCATTGTATGCTTTTCTAAAGTACTTGGAGTGACATATTATGGCATAAACACTAATTTTGCATAATGATGTAGGGGAAAGCCTAAATGACCAAAATTGGTATGCCCTAGCATATGACAGGTTATGTTATGAAATATCAATTCTAAAGAGACCACTTCCAGCCTTTAATTCACATTCAATTTTATTTCTTCATTCATAAAGGTCAAAACATCTATCTACAACAAGTTGGTGGCGCAAACTGTGTTTTTCCTATGTATTGCGCTACTAACTCTTCAACTTTCAACATGGATGTGTTTTGTTCAGAATTCGACTTGGAAAGAGGATTTTTGGGTCAAGGTGGCCACATATATTTGAATACCCTATCAAATCATGCAGGTGGCACTTTGTTTCCTTAATGGAAACATTCTAGGGATCAAATCCTAGATTGTAGGAATATGACTAGATTTGGAAATTTGTATTTTCCTGTTTCAGTCATGTTATTTAGATATATATTATGATAATATGGAAAGGTATTTTCTTAAGTTGAGAGAGGGGTTTTACAAGAGCGAGCTCCTCTTTAAAAACCTCTCTCATTTTTTAAAAATCTGTTTTGATTTGGGAGATATAGGTCAATATTTGAGCAGCATATTTCCATAAATTTTATACTCTGTTTTTGCTAGCCACCTCACAAATTCGGATTTGAGTTGGATATATTCAAAAAAATAAAGATAACGGAAGAGGTTATGAGATCCATATATTTTTTATCTAGATGATCATGTTATCTCTCTATAAAGAGCACCAAAGGGAGGAGCTTGAGGAGGTTCGAATTTGGAGAGCTTTATTGACTCTTTTAGTGTAAAGACTTTTGATATATATACTGGAATCATAAGATTCTTTCACTGTTATTGTTCATACCTCTATTCATTCATATTTTCATGTACTTATGATTGAATGTCATGTTCATTTCTTTGTTTACTCAATGACTAATAACTGTCATCTTGTCTTTGCATTGGTAAACTAGAATTATAAGTATTCTTCCTTGTTATAATCAACCTTTCATCTATGTTTTTAATATACATGATCTTGCTAGTATAGTGAGTGTTCTCCATCCATATGAGTCTAAAAACCATCTGATAAATACCTTTTGAGAGCCTTATCTTGTCTGGATATGTTCAAGTGTCTTGAGTGAGGGAGTTGTTGAGTGAGTTATTCATTTTTTATCCAATTTCATATATTTCATTGAGCATTTGATTAAGTTACCAAAATCTCTCGATTTACAACCTAGAGAGACTCTTGGAGTGATAACATAAGTCTACTTGGTTTGAAACTCAAGAAGCATCTCATCTGTCACTGACAACTTGAGAAAAATCATTGCTTCTCTGTCTTTTCTATCAAACTTGTCCCGGTCTTTACATGCAACATCAGGTCGGGTTGTCTTATCCAGAATGATATCTACAAACACCTGTACTAAAAAATGGCCAACATATGTTTCTTCCATGTATTGTAGTTCTTGTTGAAATATTGTAACTTCGAAGAATATTCTAATTATATTTGAGTTATTATCTTATAGATCAAATCTCATTTTATGGATTGATCATTTCGAGTCTTGTATAAGATCAAATCCCCTTCTGTGGATTGGTCAAACCATATTTGTATGGTGGTATTTGTGAAGTCATCCCCTAGTGTTTATAAGGTGGTTTTAACCACTTCTAGAAGAAGTTGACCCTACTAAGTGAAGAGACATAACCCTAGCGCCTCCTCAACTAGTATTTATATGTGAGGATGGTGCCTCACTTGTTCACACTCACTCTCACTCATATAGTGTGCATATCTTGAAGGAAATTGCAGTTGTAGGAGGAAGGAGAAGAGTGGCACATGCTCAGTATTAGTTTATTCTTGGTGTTTTGGTCTTATTCTTGGCATTGTATTGGCAATCTATCATTGAGGAAGTTTTTGTTGGGTTTTCTCCCCCGTGAGGGTTTCCTAGGATAAAATGTTGTGTACCTTGTGATTGTGTTTCTTTCAGTGATCCTCCTTGTTTTTTTGGAAATGCATTGAATGATCATGTGATTTGGAAATAACCTAATAACAACAATAAAAAATTAACAGTTCTTCCCAAAGAACTTCTAGTTGTCTTCCAGCATGATGATGGGCAATGAAGCCATAGATACAAGTTAATAGTGCAAAAATATAGATTGAATCATAGAAATAAATGAAAAATACATGTTCTTCCCTCCCTAAAACTAGCAACACGGGAGTAAAAACACTTGTATACTGGTGCTAAATAGTTGTAGCATCCATGTACCACTGAGAAACACGTAGATTTGTGATAAATCTACCTCAAATCAACCCAAAAATGCTTAGATCTACATACCAATAGTTGAAACTTCAAATATCTAGATAGATATTCCCTCAAACAACTCAAAAATTGTAAGATCTGCCAATAACCAGCACCAAAAGTAGTCAATTTCTCCTTGGTTCTGCTGAAAAATAATAAATCAAGAGATGAAACTTCCAAATTTGCAAATATGGGCACCAATATAGGAAAAAAACAACGTCAATCTGCTTCCAATTCATCTATACTATCAAGGAAACTGAGAAAGAGGGTATTCTAGGCTGTAACTCAAAGTTTTATGCACTTCTTTTAGCAATTCGTACAATTATGTACAAATTCCATATCATTGTATGGATTACATACGACTGCACTTTTGTACCATACGATTATTTCGTACGACCTTTGGAATTTATGGCTGAAAACAATGATTGAAAAATCGTTGTATGGTGGCTGAAAATTAAACAATAAACAATTGACCTTGCTTCAAAAAAAAAATGAAACGATACCTAGTTTCAATGAAACCCTTTTGGCTCTTCAATGTGATGCACTTGTGATACCTGGATCTATCTTTACCAGCAACAATTCCTAGGTATTCATGCTCACATAAACTTTATGGCACCCAGACTATTGAAGTTGTAAGAGTGGAAACATTGTCGGTCAAAGGCCCAAGACTCTTGATATGGCTTGTAGAACACTGGGATCTGATACCATATTACAAAAATAGAGCACATAAAGAAAATCAAGATAACTCGAAAGAGTTCTTTGCATTGTATACAAAAATGAGGAAGAGAAATATTTCTTATATAGGGCTATATTCAAGTCGAGTCAATCCACTTTATGAATGTGGGATAAACCAATGAAGTGAAATAAGACATAAAATCATAAATTGACCTAAAGTTGCATTGACTTTATTAATGCCTAAGTCTAATATCTAGTAGACCATTATAAACTACCATTTATTTTAACATACAATTATGTTTGATTCGGTCATAACTCAAGATTATAAAAGCAAGTCTAGGTGAAAGGGAAAGACACACAACATCAACACAAGAGAGAGTGCTCAAAGTCAATGAATCATAGTGAGAAAAAGAGAACGGATTTTTTCTCAAGACCAAAGGAGAAGAGAAGCTAGTGGAAAACAATAGAGATATTTGAGAAGAAGGAAAGATCTGGGCAAATCTAAGCCACAAGAGACGTCGTATAGTTCGTACTGCAAATCAGAAAATGTCGTATGCATGGAGTAGTCAGCCAAGGCACATACATACACGTTGTGCATAAAGCACATGCGTACATACTCGTGTGAAAAAATCATAGGCACGTACATACACATTGTACAGACATTTAGGGGTGCACATAGTTTGTACAGGACACCACTACATAGTCGTAGAGTAGGGGAAAGTTGTTGGGTTGCAAGAGTTTGTTGTATTATTGCGTTTCTTTTCTCAAATGGAAGATTTCCTAGTTTGGGAGCCCCTTGTAAGCTTCGAAGTTATCTAAATGAAGAGATGATTTTGAAGGGGAAATTTTTTTGTGTATATGTGCTAATTGTGAAATTTGGTTTCTCGGTTGCTTCCACTAATTTATTTATTTCCAGTGAGTATATTTTATTTTATGTGTTGTAATTTCCTTTTCAGTAAGGAAAAATACAAGGTAATAATTTATCTAGGTGCTAAGAATTGAAAATTAACACGATATCGGAGCTTGCACTTTAAGGAGACAAATTTCAGAAGTTTTTTGCAGATTTATAAATCAGCAGGGTTAATTCCACGACAGTTTGTTCAGATTTATAAATGACATCAACAAGTCTTAGATCTAAAGATATATTAGATAGAGCATCCAACTTCCTATCTTGGAAAGCAAGGGTTACCTTGCTTCTGAAGGAAAATGATCTTTGGGAGATTAGCATCCAAGCAACCACACCACCGACAAATGCAACAAAGAAGTAAGTTTACAATAAGGAGATCAAATCCCAATGGGTGATCTTGGATGTAGTGAAATATCATTTAATTTCTCATTTGTCTAAAAATATGACAACTAGGGAGACAACTTTGGATACCCACTATCACCTTAGGTTGGATAGTGTGATGTATGAAAAAATTCCCCTATAGATCAGGTTTTGTTGAAATATTGTAACTGCGAAGTATATTCTACTTATTATTGAGTTATTATTAAATAGATCAATCCCCTTTTGTGGATTGATCATGTCGGAATTTGTATATGACCAAATCCCCTTTTGTGGATTGGTAACACCCTAATTAAATGATTCTAATTGATAAGTCGGCCCCTAGGGATAATTAAATTGATTTTATCCACTAATTGAAGAAGTCAGCCCAGCTTGGGTGATGCCTCATTCTCACTCTCACTCAAGTCTAGTGAACAAGTTTGAAGGAAATTGTAGTTGTCGGAAGAAGAGGAGAGAGGCACATTGCTCAGTGTTGGATATTCTCTAGTGTTTTTTTTATTATCTTGGCATTGTATTAGCAATCTATATTAAGGAAGTTTTTGTTGGGTTTTCTCAACCATGAGGGTTTCCTAGGATAAATGTTGTGTACCGTGTGATTGTGTTTCTTTTAGTGATCCTACTTATGCTATTATTATCTAGTAAATTGAAAAGAACTTAATAGAAACTCTAAATTTAACATGATATCAGACCTTGAATGAATAGAACACCTTTCACTGGATAACCAAAAAATGTCACTGTTGTCATACAAGAAAATCAGGGATTTTTATTGGAAGAGAATTTCAGACTAAGAACTATCTAGGGAAGTGCACCCTAGCCTAGAAAACTCATTGGCACCTTGAGGGCACTTTTTCAGTGGCCAGAGCCTCCAGAAAGTGAAACCTTAGTTTTTGGCTGGTATTAGAAAACCAGGAAACTAGAACCAGTACCAAAAGTACTAATCCATAATGGCACAGGTCAATTTTTAAGGGGTAAAACTTGAAATTTTTGAAATCAGTCTGCTCCAGCCTAGTCACCTCAGCCCAGCACATGTAGGCCCTAGATCAAAATCCCAAAATTTGAAAGTTGAAAAATTAGGGTTTCCTCATAAAACCCTAAGTTGATGTTGCAGTTGCAGTACCAGTTGCAATACCAGTTGAATTTGCAGTTGCAGTGGCAGTGTTAGTTCCTTCATGTCAGTGGCAACACCAGTTCCAGTGCTAGCACTAGTTGTAGTACCAATTGCAGTGAAATTTTTTGTGAAGTGTTGGGACTATTGTGTTATTTTCCTAGTGAACCTTACCCTAGAAAGATACTATCAGAGGTATGTACTTACATGTGCTTAAAATGAATTATTTTTCTAAAGGGTACTTGTAGGAGAAGGGATCTTTTGTCATAGATCTAGAAGGATCTCAGATCCAACACATTCAAAGGAATAATGCACCTCATGTTTGATCATTTTATATGCATCTATTCTTTATGAAATTATCTTGACATCTAGGTTGTATGTTGAAATTATGAACATCATACTAACCCTTGGTCAAATTAAAGACAAGTTATTAGATTAAGATTATAGTTTATTCTCTAACTTAGACTTCTTTCAATATAGTATATCGTCTTAGTATAGAGGATAGGTTGAAGAAAGAACTTGTCATCTTGAGTGAGGGAGACTTGAAAGAAAAGAAACACACTCATTCTTGAGGAAAAGACTTCAGGTTCCAGGTTTGATTGATTAATTTGATAATATTCAAAGTTTCACATGACAAGTTGATAACTACCTCATTACAAGTAAACACCATAGTTGAGGTAGAATTATTTGAAAAGTATTATACTTGGTAGCATGTGAGCACATTGAGATAAATGCTTATTGTAATCATTTACCAGATACAACTAACATATCCTCCAGGAGAAACCTCTTGTGCTGGTTCTAGGTTACCATGGAGGAACATTTGATCACAACACTAGAAAAGTGTTGATCTCATTTCGTATTGTATTTCTTACGTTTGATATTTGTTTTAGGAAGGTCACAAGTAATAGCTCTAAAGGAGCTATTGTGATGATTTTTCTCACTATTGTTTTATTATTATAAAGAGTATTATTATTGTTTGTTGTTGATCTTGTATCGGGCAGGTCACAGATGATAACCCTGATGAAGCTATAGTGAAGGTTGCATAAGGAAAAAAATTAGATGAGACATGAAGCAAACTATGTACATGACCATATACATTCATGTAACAAAGAAGATGAAGAAGAAGCTATATTTTGAGATCCAAAGTATATCATATGGAGATTGATTGTAAGGAGTAGAATGCTCCAAAGATGACCAAACATTAGAACAAGAACCTGTAGTAGACTTGTTCAAAGGATAATAAAGCCACCTTGATAGGAAGATGAACTCGTTTGAAGTCTGACTCAACTTTTCATATTAATACTTGGTATTCAACACCAAGTATATCCTGTAAGAGATGATGAAGTCCTTGTAGAATCAGAAGAAATCAAGATTTAGAGTAAGCCTGATCTAAGAAAGGATCAGATGAAGAGACATCTTCCAGGACTGGGAGACAGATGCCATAAGAAGACTAGACCATAGCTTTAGAGACTTCTAGGAGATATGAAATATCCTAGGAAGATTCCCTTATTTTAGTGACAGACAAGGAAGCCAGTCAGAAAGACTGGGATATGGATTTTTTCATGAGACTAGAAGGTAAGTCAGTGTTGACTTCCAATATTGATCTAACAGATCAAGCATGTTGCAAATGTAGAAAGACTGAATTGTGTCCAAAGGATTCTCCCAGCAAGAGGGAGAAGACTATGATGATACACTTACTCTAGTAATTGAAGAAATAGTTACAGTATTCACGAAGACAAACTGAACAACTATAATTCATATATAGTATGAGATGCAAGGGGAGAAATCCCCATATTTAAAATTGAGTGGCATTTGGTGTAGTACATTAGTCGGGCCATGGAAACATGACTATAATAGAAAATAGAGTTACCTCCATGGAAGGAGAAGAGCTATCTTCGGTATCATTTATTGAGCCACTCTCAGTTTAAGATGAAGTTGTTGTTGTGATGAAGTGGAGGAGTTACTCTAATATTTCAATAGTCACAGTGAGAATGGAGCAACCATTCTCATCTTCAGATTAGCTGCAGGTGCAGAATCCCAGTTCTAGAGGAACAATTACAGAGAGAGTAGAAGACATACTCTTAGGTAGTGAGATAGATAGTGCTTTGCATAAAGCACATAGAGCTAGCACATGATTGTGCATATTAAGTTGGAGTTGAAGCAAGTGTAGCAGGATGGTACAATGTAATGTGAAAATTTGGTTTGAAGTTGAAGATAGAAAGACTCAAGTCTGCAGGTGTTGGTTGGTTATCTGAGTTATACCTTTAACATTATTGAAAAAGGTTCAGGTCTACTAGGGATCCAACAAAACCTCTAAAAATATCGGCCCTCCCAGTAACCCAGAAAGCAACGCAACACACAGAGTTCCCTGCGTGGTCTCACCCAAGATAGTCTTAATGGGTGGCTACAATGCTCAGATGCTTTTATCCTTGGAATGAGTGGGGATATGGGATTGTACTATGTGATCTTTAGTCCATTACTATATCATTCATTTGTCTTAGTTATTATGTCATTCTTTATGCATGCATGTAAATCAACAGATCTAACTACGCCATCAAAACATGCATCTCATATCTAACCATTGATAACAAAGAAATAAACAATAATCATTCCACACAACACATGATTTACCATGGTTCACCCCCTCCTGGGCTATGTCCACAAAGATTTGGCTCTTCAGCTCTTCTATTATGGTTTTGTCATATATGGCGCCACACGCACTACAAATCCGTTCATACATTCATAAAATAGACTCCTAGACCTTTACAAGGTTGACTAGATCGCACCGGGATCCTCAGTCTGTGATCTAACCCTCAAGGTCTAGTTACTATTCTCTCCTGCAACTCAACAACTTACAAAAAGGTATCATATTACAATCATGTTACTGACCTGTTACTCTATCTCACGTGAGTAACTCATAACAATCATCAAAGACACCGAACCCCCCCTAGACCTCCTAGGTGTCTATTTATATCTATTATTGGCTCATCAACCATTACACTCTCTTACAAAAACCCTAACCTAGTTAGGTCTTCTTTCATGTTGGCCTTACGCAATTTTTTCCTCTGCATGCACATTTTCGTCCGCTGCTTTTCCTTCCAGTTGGCTTTCTTTCCCTTCTTCTTACATGTGCGCCCTGCATGCTTTTCTGCCAATTTTCTTTCCTCCATGTCATGCCTTTTCCAAAACATGGGATTGCACCCTATAGGCCCCCAACACCAACATTGTGACTCATCCCAAGTCACTTCTTGACGTATTCAACTGTCACTGCTTGCTTCCTGCTTCAGATACTACCTCTTGCAATGCATTGTACATTTTCGTTATCCACTGGAACTGCTGTTGAGATTGAATGCTCTTGTCGGCCATAGCGGTGAACACCTTCTCTATGATAGGAGACTGTAGTATCTCTCCACATTCGGCTCCGATCTACTCAATTTTAGTCTTAGCTGTGTCACTCGCCATGTCCAGTTTCTCCACCTTTTCTTGTAGGGGCTCCAACATCGCATGTCTTGATGTCTTCTACACTTGTAGTGCTTTCTCTTCCAACTATAGGGCCTTTTGCTCGGTGTTCATTTTGATCTTATCCAACAGTGACACTATTTTTTGTTGCTGCTTCACCTCCACCATTGCTTCGTGGAGTTGATTTTCCTTCTCTTGGAGTTCCTAGAGGCTCCCATCCTCTAGGAAGTGAGTCTAGAGCTGTGCGCTCTTCTCTAACTTCTCGGTGGTTGTCTGTATGCTTTGGTCGATGCCCTCTGTAGCTGTTGTTGCCTCCTTTTGTTGCTGTGCTCTGAATTTTGGAGGAGTAGTGGGTGTGACGTGCTCCTCTAGATCTTTTATCTTCTCCTTGTATTCCTGGATAGTCTTCTCTATATTACACAGCTTCTCTTCCGATGACCCTGCCTTCTCACTTGTGCTTTTGGGAATTGCTTGAAACAACATGTGGATTTGTTGCTACATATCCTCCACTTTCGGGTGCGCTTGCTCTTTCTGTTGCACTTCAAGGCTAAGGGATTCATTCATCGAGATATTCTCGGTCTAGGCTACCTATAGGTTTGTGGTGTTTGCTCTTTCTCTGGACTGAATCTCATGCGCAACGCTCACCTGAAGTTTGCACAACACTTTTGTTGGAATATTGACCAATGCCACATCCAACGTCTTGATGTCTTTGAGGGGTTTATGTGATGTTTCTTCATAAATGAACATCATCTTCAACATGATGATGAAATTGGCACTCATCTGTGCTGCAAAATGAACTGTCTTTGGCACTAGCACTGCTTCCTTAGCATGCGTGGGTGTTTCTTTTGGTGCATGTGCTTCCCCAATCCTTAACTGCTCTAGTGCATTTTTCACCTCTTGCATTTGATTGAAGATTGAAGCCCTATGCTTCTTTTCATTCTCCCATACTTCAGCCAATCTCTCCTTGACTATTGTCACCAATAACTCCACATCGTCCGAGGTTATTGAGATATGGCTTTGTGAATTTTGTGCCTTTGCCTTCTTTTAGCCACCACTGGTGTGCTCCCCTAGATGCTTCTCCTGGGTAGTTGATGGCTCAGGACTAGTGGGCCTCTGGGTATCCCCTGCAGTGGTTGTACCTATTTCTCCAGCCTCAGGAATCTCCTGGGTACCTGTCCCTTGTTCTTCCTCCTCATGGAATTTGTGTGTCCATGCACCTGTTTCTTTCACGCGCACTTCTTCCATGGAGTGTAGTGGTGGTTTTTTAGCGCATGGTGGAGCCTGTGTAGACCCCCTTGGTGGCTTGTTATGTGTTTGAGGTTTCTTCTTAGATGGGGTGCTTCCCCCCTCTTGGCCTTGGGCACTCCTCTTTTTGGTTATTGCCCTGTTGGTGCCTCTTTGGTGCGTTGGGGTTGGTCTTCCCTGCGTCTGAGTTTGTGATCTTGGTATTGTGGTTGGAATCTCTAGTACCTTCAATTCCTCAGGCCACTCCTGGACCTCTATTTGGATCTCCTCCTGTGTGACGCAACAATTAAGTTGTAGCCATTCCTTGGCTTTATCTCCCTTTTCTTACATCCACAAACTATGGTACATTGCGCTGAAGTTGGAAACCTGTCCAAACTCCTAGAAAGTCTTTGGTGTAATGCACCATGTATCTGAAATAAGGTCTTTCATCTATGTGAAGTACCTCAAAAAGATGTCCCTATTCATTTTATTTCTCTTGGGGTCTGTGCTGCTACATAATGAGATGTATCTTGTTGTGTCACACTTCCCTGGTCTTTCCATATACTTGTTGTAGACCGGTTCTTTCCAACCATTGAGGCCAATGAGGATGACTACCCATGAGTAGTGGAACTCAAACCCCCAATATTATGTATCCTTGCAGTCCTCCAAGAATGAATTTAGCAGGTATGGGGCCTAGCTCATCGATCTCCCCTTTACACACTACATGACGATGACGACCACACTGGCTGGTACTTCCTCTTTGCGACATTTGCACATTAGTTTACATCTGAGGAGTCTGGTGGAAAACCTGTTGCGGGATCATTGATGTCATTGATCATGATGCCTCTGTTGCCTCAATCTGCACCATACTTAGCCTTGATCTCATATGAGATGGCATTGGCTCTGGTTTTTTCCTCCAAATACTACTATGGCTTTTCCCCATCTATGGGTAGCCTTGTGATTTCTGCGATGAGCTCCACGGTGATAAGCACTGGCCTATCCATCCATAAGATTCTTCCATGTACGCGTGCAAGCAATTGCTTTATGCAAGCGTTGATATTCTTGCCCCTCCCAAAGTGTGGGACATCCAATAGGTTCATGATGCATGTGTTGTAATACCCAAGCATCCATTGTGCCAACTCGAGCACTGGCATGCCTAATGAAATTTCTCCCCTACTTTCCAAATAGTTATGGGACGCTAGGTTGGAGAATTTAGTGACATATGCCACATCATGGTCAGATTATTTGATGGCAGTCACTCCATCGACTAGGTCGTCATCGATGCACACTCTACTCATAATTTTTGGCAAAACCAAGGTCCCTTCTACTCGTGGCTATGACCCTTCGTGCGTGCTTCTCTCAGCTTGGCTCTTCTATTTGGATTGTGGAGATGAGGCCCCCACCTATGGCACACCCTTGTGTACTACTTTTTGTGCTACCTCTAGTTCATGGCTCTGTGGTGTTGAAACCATGGCCTATTCGGTCTATTGGGACCCTTGTCCCCTTGAAGTGTCGGACTCAATTCGTTCGGGGTCCTCCTCCATCTTCCTGGCCTCTTGCGTGGGATTTTTCTCCTCCTATACTGTCACTGGGTTTTTTT
>JASDQU010356505.1:0-11941 GCA_032191745.1 Picea mariana | reverse complement strand
AAGACAATGTTGGATGTTATGGGTGTCTTGAAATAAACTTTGGGAGAGTTCATGGAAGAAGGTTAGGAACCAAAAAAATTTAAGGCATATCCCATAGTGGATATTGAGTAGAGAATTGTTGCACTTGTTAGAGGTGGCCTTAGTATCCATTCACTAATCAAAGCCTCATATGGCTCGTTTCCTAGGAGCAAGCACTGGATCCTAAATCACTTGTAAACGTGCCAATTTTAGTGAAAGGAAAGACAAAGGAGGATTCATTTTGTTAGAAGGATTAAACTGTGATGACAACAAGCCATCATCTTCTCCACATTGATGCCAAGTTAGGAAATTTGTTTTCCATGAAGCAAGACAATGGGAAAGGGGGCACTAGTGTATGAGTGCCTTGAATAACTTGTTGAGTTGTAGGAGGCAACTTGAGGTCTTTGAGGAAGAGGTGAAGGACTTTCCTTGTGCAATGACAATGATAGTGCCAGAGCAATGGATTCTTGCTTGGAGGAGCAAGAAATTTCAGTTCTAAGTGGAAGAATGTGGATAGCAAAGGAGTTGACCAAGAAAATGTGTGCATTTGACCTAGATGCTTCAAATAGGAAAGAAAACCAAGTTGACAAGGAATATGCTCGCTCATCTTTTGTGTATCGGGACCTAGGATGAGGTAGATCACTCCTTGGGTAGTTTGAGGATGATTGCCAATATTACTCGAAGATCATGGGATCATTGGTTGAAGGTTATATAAGTATTTTTTGGATGTGTATCTCTTAAGTAAGAGGTATGGAATCCTTTTGGTTGACTCGCCTGGCTTAGAAAACTTTGGATACATTGTTGGAGTGTTTGAGGGTAATGGTTGTGATGGAATTTGTCACCCTCTTTTTGAGTGTTTGGTTGCAAGAGGTGACTTGACAATTGGAGGCAAAGGTCGTTACCTTGCCTTAGTCTAGTAGAGTTTTATAGGTAGATTGAAGTGCACCAATAAGTGATCATTTTCGACATGAAGAAGTGCATTCTTATGACTTGGGCAGGATAGTCGGATTGGCCACCTAGCCAGTTCAAGTCATGGAGAGTTCAATGTATAGAGGCATGACAAAAATGGGTCAAGAGTATTGATGCGATAGTAGGTTTGGATGGTTCAACACTTGGAAATTTTCATGATCTTCTTGATGAAGGTTGCATTACAGTAGAAGATAGTTGTAGCACTTTTGAGTTGCAACAGATGACTTTACAGTTTGAAGACAAATGTGGTGACTTTACCTTGGTCCAACATGGTTGTATAGACAAGATGAAGTTTTAAGGGAAATGGCTAGTTTGTGCATGATGAAGTACACTCTTAGGAAGTTAGATTAGGGACACCTAATTTGAAATAGTATTGGATAAGTTCAATGTATGGGAACATGGCAGAGTGGTCAAAAGTATTGGAGCAAAAATAAGAATAGAAAGTGAAACACCTAGACAATTGCACAACCATCCTAGTGGAGGTTGAGTTACCATAGTAGTAGAAGGAAGTTGTAGTAGCAATGGAAACTTAGGTTGTAGCCATAGTAGAAGGTAGCAGCGAAAAAATACATCCAAGAGTGTTGACAAAGGTTTGGGAAAGGAACTTGTTCAAAATAAAGAAATTGGATAATGGGTAGTTGCATGGAAATTCCTGCATGAATAGTGTGGAGAAATTGAAAGATTAAATTGTGAATGGGAAAGGCATTGTAGAAGGTAGTTGTAGCAGTGTTGAGTTGCAGTAGATGACTTGACAGTTTGAAGACAAAGGTGGTGACTTTACCTTGGTCCAACGTGGTGTATAGACAAGCTAAAGTTTCAACAGAAATGGCTAGTTTGTACATGATGATGAAGTACATTCTTAGGAAGTTTGATTAGGGACACCTAAGTTGAAATAGTATTGGAGAAATTAAATGTATGAGAACATGGCAGAGTGGTCAAAAGTATTGGAGCAACAGTAAGACTAGAAAGTGAAACACCTGGATAGTTGCACAACCTTCCTAGAGGAGGTTGAGTTACCACAATAGCAGAAGGAATTTGTAGCAGCAATGGACACTTAGGTTGCAACCATAGTAGAAAGTAGAAACAACAAAAAACATCCAAGAGACTTGATAGAGGTTTGGGAAAGGCACTTGTTCAAAAGGAATAAATTGGATAATGGGTAGTTACATGGCACTTCCAGCATGTAGTGTGGAGTGATTGAAAGATTCAATTGTGGATGGATGCATGGGTTTGGGTAGCATACTCAGAGGATAGCAAGTTCTTGAGGTTGTTTCCAAGGAAATTAACGGATTTTAGTGGGGAGGATGTAAGGCCCTAGCCTTGAATGGCTTCAGGCACCTCCATTGCATGATCACCTTGGCGGTCATTGACCGGCATGGATGGACATGATGGAAGGATGATGGATAGAAGAGTTGGTTTTGGGTGGCCTAGCTCATTGGAAAGGTGCAACATGGACATGTCGAGTTCCCTTGCACATAGATTGGGTACACCATAGACCTTAGTAGCTCACACTAATTGGATGCACCAACAGAAGCTTGGGAGTGAACCTGGTGAGGAAAGGAAAATGGGGTTGATGCAGGCAATCTTACCCACAAACATGTGCTTTTCATGATGAACAATATTGGCATATAAGCTTGATTGGTGATGAATGGAAAAAGTGCCTTCAAGCACAAGTACATATGGATCAAAATCATGGGGCACACTCATTAGGTGCACATACACCATGCACACGTCCACTAGACACACATGGGTGCATTGCTAGGGCCAATCAGGCAGAGTCAAATGGTTTCGGTGCAAGCATCCATACTCGAATTGTTTGGGCACAATCAAATATTTTGGGCGTAGTTGTGTGGACTTGGATGGTTTGGGATGACTTGTATGGATGGATTGGGTGGAATTGGGATGAGTTGGTTGGAAGAACTAGATGGACTTGGCATGAGTTAAATGGACAGACTAGGTGGACTTGAGACAATTTGGACAAGTTGACTTGAGACAACTTGAGATGATTTGAACCAACTTGGGTAGATGGTCAGAAAACCTGTCACCAAAGGGAAGCAAGTCCCATATAAAAGGGGGACACCTCAAAATTCTTAAGGCATAGAAGTGGAAAGTCATTTACCAAGAGTGCAAAAGGAGCTATGTGATTGTGCCAAGTTTATGGTTGAGCCCAGTAGGTCGAATTTCATTGGTTGAGTGAGAAGAAGAAAAAGACAAGACCTATAGGAGGTAGTCATGTGATTGCTTCAGGGTTTGGATTGTGCAATTATGTTGGGCAATAGGTAGAAAGATATTTTCCTTATATTATTTGTGCATCTATAATAGAGTTGCAACTAGGTGGTTGCAACTCCCTTCTTGTATATATGTAATATTCTTCATATAATAAATATTAACACACCTACCTTGGGTGCCATCTATACATGTGTGTTGTGGACTCTTTATGATTGTTGGATGTTATTGTTCATTGCATTGCTTTGTTTTGTCTTAAGTGTTGATATTGGCTAAGTGTTAAGTATTGCTATGATGTTTTAAAGGCCATAGTTGGACGTGTGCCTATTGTTGAATGAAATAGATTGAATAAGACTTGGTTGCATTGACAGTTTGTAGCTTAAGGCAAAGTTATGGGCAGACCTTAAGTGAAGAGGCATAGTCTAGTTATAGTAGGTGTAGTTTGTCCAAGCCCCTACAACTGAGGAAAGGTAGTGCTACATGACCTTAGGTGTTGAAACAAACTTGGGAGGAACTCAATTTTGCAAAGAAAAATTCAAGTAGACCATAGGTCAATTGTCAAGGGAGAAAATTGCCAAAAAGTTCCCACAATTGTTAAATACACAATAGTGAAACATTGGATGATACCATATTGAGCACCCCTAAGAAAGTACTTGGCTTTGCAATCACCCCCAAATACATCCACATGGATACATTGTGTGCAACATTAAGGATTACATCGAAATAATCTTGATTAATATGAAAATGGAAGTGAGGAAAAACATAGCAATTATTTCAAGGTAGTGCAAGCCCCCAAAAATAAATATGAGTAAGATATAATTTGATACTCTCAAGAATATTCAAAATAATGGTAAGATTGTTGTTTTGAGAGTGAATAAGGGAGGAGCCACCATGGTCATGAATAAACCAATGTAGATCCATCTTAAACATGGATCGATCAAACACCAAGAGGGATCAAATTTCTTAAGGTGTAAATTTTTATATCATTTCATTCCATGCCAAGTATTAATTCCTTCATATTAAATGATAATAAAAAAATTACACCTTAAGAAATTTGATCCTTCTCAATGCTTGTTAGATCTGGGTTTAAGATGGATCTACGTTGGTTTAATATTTTAGATGTTGTCATGCACAGATGTGTACGTAGTTATTTATTAATTATTAAAAAAAAAATGTTGTCATGTAATGTAGCATACCGTTACATGAAAACATCTCCCCCATATTAGGTTGTAGAGCACCTCGGTACTCTTAGTGCGACAAGACTACATAAAACAATATGATTAAGAATATTTCCAATAGTGAGAGTTATAAGAAGCTTGTTGACAACCTATTAAAGAATGTTACTAAGGAGGTCACAAAGTCCATTAAAGAGTCAAATACTGATGTTAGTATAAAAAAGTGGCTTTCCCCTAATTGTCCCACCATTCCTAGGATTTATAGGTTATCAAAAACCCACAAGGATGGGGATCCTCTAAGACCAATTATGAACATGATTGGTTCTCCAACTTATGAATTGGCCAAGTTATTAACTGGAGTATTAAAACCTTTAGTAGGATAGACAGACTCCTTCATAGAGGATTCAAAAGGGTTTGTTGATCTAGGAAAAAATACAAATATTGAACCTCATGACATTATTTGCAGTGTTGATGTCATCTCTTTGTTTACCAAGATCACCTATCTATATGAAGCCATGGAGGACATAAGAAGGATTACTAATCTTGAAACCACCAAAATGGTAGAAAGGTGTCTTTGCTCAACCCTTTTCCAAACTCTAAGTGAATTTGATGAGAAGAATAGCATTATAGTGATGGGCTCACAACTCCCCCCAATAGTGGTAGACCTCTTCATGGACTTTTTTTTAGAGAAAATCCCCAGAGTCATATCCTCTCAAACAAAAAGTTTGGATAAGATATGTTAATGACACCAATGTAATTTGGCCACGTGGGAGGGAATATTTGGACAAGTTTGTTCACCACTTAAATAGCCAATAAGAACATATCCAATTCACCATGAAGGTAGAATATAATGGTAGTATACATTTTATTGACGTAAGGGTGACCAAGAAGCAATATGGGACATAAGCACATCAAGTGTTTAGAAGATATACCAACATCAAGCAGTGTTTGCATGCAAATTTGCATCACCACCCTACCCAAAAGTTGGGAGTCACAAGTACTTTGGCTACTAGGGAAATCATGATCTCAAATGATGATCACCTCTCTTAGGAAAAATATCACCTTCTTGAATATTTCAAGAATAATGGGTATAAGAAAGCATAGGTTAAGATGACTCGGAAAATTAACACAAGACCTCAAAATATGGAACATAACTATTCTTCCAAAGTTTGCCTTCCTTACATTCAAGGTGTGATGGATAAGATTAATAAGGTCCTTGAGAAGAATAACATCATCATCTCCTTTAAACCTTTGAACACCATTAGAGGTATGATGAAATTGGTTAAGGACCTAATTGATCCATGTCACCATAAAGGTGTCTATGGATTCATGACAGTATTAATAATTACATGAATTTGAAGATAGAAACGACATAATTTCCACTACTATGATAAAAAGTATTAATAACTATTCATCAAAAAAATTCCCACTCAAATTTTCGGACTTGATGATGAATTTTTCTTCATGTTAGAACGCTCAATATAATATTTTGTTACCCCCCATGCCTAAGGGTAACCAAAGGATATCATGTCTCATGGCCCACAATGGAAACGATGATCGTGACCATGATGATGATTAGCATGTCCATAGATGGCAGCCCAACATCCCCCCTCATTAGCCTTTACATTTACAGGTCAACCAAGGCTCATCACATCCAAGCAACTCAATGTATGGGATATGGTAAGCCAACGTCACCACGAGGTATTTAAGTCCTTCTTTCATACGAAGTGTTGTGCTTAATTTGTTGGGCATGTAGATGAGGATCTTTGGTTGAAGTTAGATAAAGGATCATTAGTTTGGGAAGTTGTGGCAGTTGCCTTGTTTCACCTTGGTGGTCAACTTCTATGCCCTAGTCCCATGTTGGCATCGCCTAGGGAAAAGGGGTATTCCCCAATATACTTAACACTTTCCATCCTTGAGCCTTTCATACTGTACCAAACTTCGGTGATGAGTCATGGTCCATTCTTTCATGAGAAGAAGGGGCTGAAGGCCCAAAGGTTGATGTAGTTTCTCTATATGTATATGTTATAAATGATAAAGCAACCAAGGCTCATCACATCCAAGCAACTCAATGTATGGGATATGGTAAGCCAACGTCACCACGAGGTATTTAAGTCCTTCTTTCATACGAAGTGTTGTGCTTAATTTGTTGGGCATGTAGATGAGGATCTTTGGTTGAAGTTAGATAAAGGATCATTAGTTTGGGAAGTTGTGGCAGTTGCCTTGTTTCACCTTGGTGGTCAACTTCTATGCCCTAGTCCCATGTTGGCATCGCCTAGGGAAAAGGGGTATTCCCCAATATACTTAACACTTTCCATCCTTGAGCCTTTCATACTGTACCAAACTTCGGTGATGAGTCATGGTCCATTCTTTCATGAGAAGAAGGGGCTGAAGGCCCAAAGGTTGATGTAGTTTCTCTATATGTATATGTTATAAATGATAAAGGACACCATGAAATCCACAATCCATCTTGAGATATACCCCCATAGCAATTGCCCCAATCCTGATGCGAATGAATGCACAATTATAAAGGACCATAGCCTAGCAATAAAAATGAAGGAATAAAGCTTGAAACCTATAAATGGGACTTGCAACTAATGACTATGTATAAAAAGGAAGCTAAGGTGTTCATAAGGAAAAAAGTACCAAGGAAAGGGTATCTCAAGCAGCAAGTGCTCCCTCTACAAAGGCACTCCTAGAAATGGATTTAATGACACCATAAGCCACGAAGTAATCCCTAATTCATATCACTATCACACTTAATCTTGAAGGGTTTATTTCTTTCCCTCTTTCCTCAAGACATATCCCTCTACCTAGGTCTTTTATTTCCTTTCAAGGTTGGCACACCTAATAGGGTTGGATGAAGGCCCTCCCATACTTAAACTTTCCAACTCACGTGAGGTCTTAGGTTGGTGTGATGCTTGAAGGGGATACTGAGGTGAATTTTTTACATGGATTATATCCTAATTAACAACTTAATTTGCATGATTTAAGGACTAATATTTATTATGAACATTGTCTTACCTTGTCTTATACTATGCTTTGTTTTGGATGGCCCTGACATGGTTCTTTAAGGGACATCATGGGTTTGTAACCAAGACGTTGTTCCTTTATTGCAGGAATTTGGCATGTGTGATGTAGAGCATTTAATAATCCAGTGACTCACCACCCTCAAACATCATCTCTCACATCCTTGGAACCTTGGACGATGCACAAATGGTCTTGGTTTGAGAATATTGGTCATGATGGTACGTAGATGAGTTGAAAGCCCACAGGTTGGGGAGAGTACCCTAGGGAATATTGTTCACTGGATCAGGGACATTGTATCAATAGAGATCTAGAAACCATGCAGAGATGATATGTAACTCCCCCCAACCTGGACGTAGCACCTTGGATCCTAGATGTTGGCCCTCATTGGATGATGATGTCATCTGTTAGGGTTTGATGGAAAAATGGGGTACCTATGATGATTGGCATGACCTTGGGTGAATAAATACACTACTTTCCATCACTTCACCTTGGATTGGTTCCACGTGGCCTTTGGAGGCCTCTTTCTAGCCTAGGGAGGCTTGGCATCACCACACATGTGGCATAGTGACATGATATTTGCAATTTTACATTTTGTAATGGTTAAAAGAGGGGTCGGCCCCACTTCTATTTTGACATTGACATTTTATGTGGACAAATTTGCTAGACTGACCTCATATAAAAAGGATATCGCTAGCTTTCATTTTCTCAACACAACTTCCTCACCATTGTGGGGTAACACTTCTATATTTTCACTATTTCAGCCATTCTTGGTCTTTCTCTTATGCACTATGATTGAAGGAGGTTCTATTTTGGATTTTTTTTTCATTTTGGATGGATATTTATGCAATTAGGGTTTTATGCTCTTGATTTCTTGGATGAACTAAGTGATTTTCTACAATTCTATTGTCTCTTTTTGGTGTAAATGGTGAAATTGTTATTTTTTTGCAACTAAATCTTGTTTTGTTGAAACCCTAAGAGGAAGACATAAGTGCTTCTCTTCCTCACAAAGTTTTAATTGTCCAAGTTTGTGAAACATCCTTGCTAGGGTTAGAAGCCTAAATCCCAAAAGTTCTTGCATTTCAGGGTTTTAACCCTAGACTTTGATCATTGGCCTAAGTGAAGCTACAAGAAGGGAAAAATAGTAACTAGGGCCCAAACATGCTTGCACCCTAGATATAATTTTCCTCAAAGTCTATAGCTTAAGGCCCAAACGTTCTTTCACCTTAGAGTTTAGACTCTACCTCTTGGGTTTCAATTAGATAAATATTCAAGTTTAATGCATTTGAGACTCCATAGGCCCTAAAATGATAACGACACTAATCTAGGAGTGATATTGTGGCTATAGTAGTTGTTAGAATCACTTTTCTCACTCTCTCAAATATCTTACTAACTCTACTAACCCTAACTTTAGCAAACTTTGATTATTTATTGTTGTTGTTACAAAAGTTTGCTACAACCACTGAAAATTACATTAGATTGTTGCATACACCTAGTTATAAGCGGCTTAACATGTTTAGAAAATTCCTCTAGCAATTGGATAATAATCTAGTGTTTTAATTCTTACTTTCATGGCCAATTGTTGTGTTTCTGAGCATTATTTCTTGTTGTTGTTGCAAATCATTTATTGTTGTTATAAGATTGTTTATTGTTGTAATTTGCAACATCCAATGCGATTTTAGTTATCTAGTGTCTAAATAGGTCATTGTTGCATGCTTTAGCTTGGTAATTATCAATATATGCTACAAATATTTTTCCTTTTTCTGGGCAGGTACAACAATCACCTTTCAACCTCTCTCTCTTTCCTAGACCTAGACCTAACTAATAGGTGATCAAGATAGGGGGTGGTAGGCTTGGTTATTTCTTGTTATTTGATCCCTTGAAGTCACCAGGGAAGCCTCACTTGTGGTGGACCTCCTCCATCACTAAAACGAGGGGAAAATCTACTTAAGTGACAGTGGTAGTTTCTTCTATAGTTACACAAGATTTGGGGATATTGTGGAGAGATTTGCATAAGTACAAATCCTATGATAGAATAACCTATATGTTGGTTCCTATAGAGATATAATGGGGAATTTTGAAGACTACAGAAGATTAAAAGAAATAATGGTTGTATTGCAAACTTATTTGCAGCATGCACAACTTCTATCTCTTTTTTATCACCATGATGATTATGCTTCAAATCCGAGTTTAAATTTAGCAAGTGACTAAATTAGTGTAGATACATGGCATCGTTTGGAGGCTCAGGTCATATATGGCGGCGATGTGGAAAAATATAGCGGAAGCGCGAAGGAAGCAGTCCTACGGACTGTTGATCTTGAAGTAACCCAGATCAACAGTTAAGGCCCATATCGAGCGATGAACTAGCACGGAAGATAGTTATGCGAAGGCGGACTGGGGAAAACCATTGTGGTTTTAGTAGTGGACATGTGGTTCCCTTAGAAGTGCATCGGGGCGAAAAGCAATTTGCCTGAAACCGTTTTCCCAACAGCCCCGATGTCACATGGTCTAATGTGTCGAATCAACAACTCATGGAGGGAGGTGACGGCTAGTCAAATCACCTCACGTTGTTGATTCATGTACCTCACGTCCAACATGTCAAGTGAACGTCGTCATATAAATAACTCAAAATTTCATCATTCGAAGTAGATCGATAAAGCATGGAAAACCAACGTACCTTGTCAATAATTCATGATTAAGATTCAAGGACTACCAATCTTCAGATATGGGTAGCTTTATCCTACTCCGGGAAATCATCGTCCCATGCATAAGTGAGGTAATCTCAAGCTGGATCGATTTCCTGAGTTCTGTAGAGTTAAGGGAGACCAAAATAGTGGTCTGTGTGAATATTGGAAGACATGGACAACATCAATCAAACAATATCCAGTACAACAAGGTTTTCAACCAATGTGTCAAGCTTATCAATAAGTGAGAAATAAAGGTGGGTTGCGTAGATATTAGCAACTAAATTTCATATCGAAACCATAATTGAATCAGAGTCAGGGGTCAGATTAAACCCTATTATGAGGGATCTAGTCATTAATGAACATGCGGATGAAATCTACAAGCAGGCAGCGAAGAAGAAGAAGAGAAAACGACAGAGAATAGAAATCAGAGCTGAGACGATGGAGAGCGTCAGAGAAAATCAACTCGCTTGGTTGAGCACTCTGAAGGAGGAAATCGCCAAGCTGAAATGAATTCTCAGGTAGGATTAAGTACATTCCAACAAATTTTGGACAGATGGTGGTCGAATAAAGGGGCCCCAGATATGGCGGACCTGTTCCTAACGGTCCCTTTAAAATAGGATAATTGTTATTATAAATCACTCCTTTTTTAACTTATCTCTATTTTTAGAATTATGGGGAAGTCTAAACATTTTGAATTCCACAAGTAATTCCTCTCTATATATATTATCTTGAGGATATAGAAAGAATGGAGAAAAGAGGAGCCTGCCCTTTGTGCAGGAAGACTTTGTAAATTTTGGGGCTAGAATGAATACATAAATGCAAAGGCAGATTTTGGACTGTTTACGAAAAGATTCTAACTAGTGGTGATATGAGTCTTGTGTTCTTTCATAGTATGTGATTCATGTTCTATTATATTTTATTTATGCTTTCATCTATTTAAGTTGGAGAAACAAAAACCCAGAATTCATCATTGCGATGCTCTTGGCTTAAGCGATTTAGACTATGTGTATTTCTTCTCAACCAATTCAGAATTTATTTTGATATGTTCTGATGCAGTTATATGTTTCTTTTCCTTCTGATGCCATGCAAATTTTCAGATATAAACTCAGAATCACTACCTCATTTAGCATTTTCCTCTTAATAATTCTCATGTTTTGACAATGTGTTGTTCATTCCAGACTCCATAGCCCAAATGTCATCTTCATTTTCTCCAGTTATTTTAATAAGAACCCCCCAAAACAAACCAAATCTAGCCATTGATTTACAAAGAAATAGCAAGTGACAAGAGAGAGCCCTCTTTGAGTTGAGCAGGCTAGTGGCTCAGCTCTAAAGATGGTTGAAGCAGTTTCCTCTGTCGTTTGTCTATCAGCCGGACAAAATTTACAAAGTGCTAACATTATGTCGTCGTTGTTGGGGACGAATTTGAAAAATTTTCCCTGGGAAGAATGACATGGTTGAGTTCTAAGGTCTGAGAGCACCAGACACTTAGGCACATATTGGTTGTATCTCTTCTCTGGCGACTCCACGCATCAAAAAATCAGTTTGAAGGTGATTCCACTGGTAGAAGAATCCAGAGATTTAAATTTTCACTGGCGACTCCACTCTCAATTGAAGAATCCAACTTCCAAAACATCAATGGCGACTCTACTCTTAATGCAGAATCTGAATCCCAAGACGTTATTGGTGACTCCACTCAAATTTCGAATACAGAATGCAGTTCAAAGAATTCACTGAAAGACGATGCCCCTTGGTTGAGGTATGAGAAGGTGTTATAGAAGAAAACAAATGCTCAAAATGGGATTTGTTTCATATCATTTTGTTATTTGTTATAAGTTGTCT
>JASDQU010356502.1:0-11966 GCA_032191745.1 Picea mariana | reverse complement strand
GATCCTGTTTTTCTAACACAAAGTTGTGTAAATCATCAATGTGATTGTTGATGAGATAGGAGGGCGAAAAATAAAGGAAGAAGAAAAGGAGTCAATGGAACAGGTTTATGAAAAAGAAGCAAAGGATAAAGAAGTAGCAAAAGGGGAAAATGAAGAAGATCTGATAGAAGTAGAAGAGAAAGAAAATCAAGTACCTCCAAAGACACCTAGCAAACAAATATAGAAGAATCATCCCTCATATTAGATTATCGTGAACAAAGATGCAGGAGTTGAGACTAGAATAATAATATGTTCACCAAAACAACTACACCTAGCACTCTTATCTTCGATTGAACCAAAAAAATTTGAAGAAGCCAAAAAGGATGAATTTTGGATTAAGGCCATGGATGAAGAGTTGGATCAGATAGAGAAGAATGAAACTTGGGAATTGGTTCCAAGACCAAGGTACAACAATGTGATCGTTACAAAGTGGGTCTTCAGAAATAAATTTAATGAATATGGATAGATTACCAGGAACAAAGCTATATTGGTATGTAAAGGATATGCACAGTTTGAAGGTATCGACTTTGAAAAGACATTTTCCACAATTTCCATAATGGAAGCAATCAGATTGATCCTATATTATGTATGATCCAAGAATAGTAAAGTGTATCAGATGGACATGAAATCTGCATTTCTAAATGAGGAACTAGAAGAAAAATTCCACACTGAGCAACTAGAAGGATTTCAGTTATCATATAATGAAGATTATGTTTGCATATTGAAGAAGGCCTTGTATGGTCTAAAATAGGGCCCCAAAGCATGGTATTCTAGACTGGACATATATCTACAACAACAAGGGTTCAAAAAAGGAAATGTAGACAACAACATCTACATGAAGGTAACTCAAGATAGTATTTTATTAATTGAATTTTATGTTGATGATATTATTTTTAGAAGTGATGATGGCAAGTTGAGCCAGAAATTTGCAAAGGATATACATAATGAATTTGAAATTTCATTACTTGGAGAACTATCCTTTTTTCTAGGTCTTCAGATATTTCAAAGAAACCAATGAATTTTTATTTCTCAAACCAAATATATCAGAGAAATACTAAAGAGGTTCGAAATGGAATATTGCAAACCAGTCAATACTCTTATGTAAACCAGTTGCAAGATAAGAAAATATGATGATCCTAATTCTACAGATCAAAGGTAGTACAGGTCAATGATTGGCATCTTATTGTATGTGACAACATCCATACTAGATGTAATGCAGGAATTTGGACAGGTGGCATGATTTCAAGCAGAACCAAAGGAATCACATGTTCTAGTGGTGAAAAGGATATTCAGATATCTTAAGGGTACATAAGATTTTATATTATGGCATCCAAAAGGAAAGGATCTGTCACTTATTGCCTACACATATGCAGATTGGGAAGGTTGCATTGATGGTCGAAGAAGTACAAGTGGAGCAATGTTATACTTGGGTGAGTGTTTGGTATCTTGGCTAAGAAATAAATAGTCATCAATATCATTATCTACAGCTGAAGCATAGTATATTGCAGCAGCAACATGTTGTACACAAGTTCTATGGATGAAAAGGAAACTGAGAAATATACAGGTTGAGTATGGTGAGCCCATTCTGATATATTGTGATAATACAAGTGCCATCAATATATCAAAGAATCCAGTGATGCACTCCAAGACATATCACATTCCAATAAAGTATCACTTTCTATGGGGTCAGGTTGTAGAGAGGAACATCAGAGCTGAATATGTGTGCACAAAATAACAGGTTGCAGATATCTTTACAAAACCACTTCCAAGGGAATATTTGAGTATCGTCGACAGAGACTCGAAGTAATTTATACTCCAAAATGAATTTTTTTGAATTATTATATTATATGTCTTATATTTACACGAGGAAGCACCATAAAGAAGATAGTTCAGTTTGTGGGAGCAGTTTCAGGAAGAGTTTAGTCAATGGGAGCAACCCCAAGGACTGTTCATTTAGGGTGAGTAGCCCCGACGGGAAGTCACCTTTTCCATTGATGTCAAAGGGGGAGATATTCATTAGATGCATGGATAGAGAGTTACATGCTTGGAGAGAGAGCATAGAGGCATGTTTCCAGAGGGAGCGATGGTCACAAGGGGAGCATGAGAGATATGACTTCATTGTTACATCAGAGTGTTTCCATCAATGCCAAAGGGGGGTATTGCTTATTAATTGGGTTTGTTTTCATTGATGTCAACCCTTGAAGCAAGTCCAGTAGCAAATTCTAGTAGCCCCAATAGTATGGTTAAGGGACTTAATTTTGATTGATGTATTATGGTATGAATATTAGTATATTTGTAGGTAAGAATATTCTAGATGGATAGTACATGTCATGCCATTTCCATTGATATGTGGAACATCATATAACTCCTCACGGTTAGAGATTTGTGGCCTTGTCAAGTTGTATAACCCTCATGAGTTATCTAGAAGGTCAAAGAAGTCAAATTATTCTAGAAGCTCCTAGAAGAATTTGACTAGTCAAGTGGGTGAAACTAGGATTTAATCATGGGTTAAGTTGTTGCAATAAGAAAATAACTAAAAATAAATTAGTTGCAACTAGAAGTGGAGAGTTTAATATTATTGGATAAAGTGGTTATAAGTGGGTTAGCCCTAAAAAAAGGAAGTTGGGTTAAGTTGGTTAGAAGGTAAACCCTTGAGGAAGCTACATGGTAGTATAAATAAGAGAGAAAATATCTCTTATTAGCACCTATTGAGCACATTGAATATCTATTATTGTGTAAGGTTTATTGCAAGTACTCATTGATACATATGAAGTTATACAAGTATAAGGTAGGACGAAGGGTTGACGATGAAAGTTTTAGAATTGCATAAATACTGAAAAAACCCTAGTTTTTTAGGTGTATGTGAGCTGCAGTGAAGAAGGGCGCATACGTACATGGGTTTGCAGTATAACAGGGTGCGTACAGTTGAGAAAAGCCATGAAAACTTGAGGAGATGAATATTTCGGGTCTCTATAGTCTGAAATCAAGCTCCAAGGAATATCTCCAGTGATCAGGTACAACAGATCTATCTACAAGTTCAAAAGGTATGTCTTATTTCTATGTGTAGTTGGATATTGTTTCCTACATGAGATATGGTTATGGGGGTTTGAGGATTTTCCCTAGAGAGGTTATTGGTTGTATGACACTTACTGTATAAGCCAGATCTATAGAAATACAGTAATGGTATATTTGACATTTATCAATGGTACATCTTGCTAGTGTTGAGGCACATCTTGTATTTCTTGGTATATAGTTGAGGGTTGTTTTGGTACATGGTTGAGAGCTTGTAGTTGTGATGTGGTTGTGAATTTATTGGTGTAGTGTGAGGTTGTATATCACTGAGGGTTTGATGTCTAGTCCATGTAAGGTTTATTACACTTGTTCATTATTATACACAAATGTATGACACATGACTAGATAGATATAGATGCACTTGGTTAAGGGATATGTAAGATGATGTATGCACATGGAACAACTACATATAAGACACAATGACAGGTTGCAGGTTGATGAGACAGAGGCAACAAGTGCTTGAAGTTTTAGAAAAGGTGAAATACCCTATCTTTATGAAGGTGTATGCAGGTTGTAGTATAGAAAGTTTGTATACATACGTAGGATGCAGTATAGACAAGTCACATACATACACGAGCTACAACACGGACAAGTCATGTACCTATTGGTTTTTGTTGGTACAGGTAGATTTATAGTACATGATTGATTGCAATCTTTTGGTACAGGTTGGTTACAGTTTGTTGGCTCAGGTTGGTACAAGTTTACAATGGTTTATCTCACATTGACATTATGGCAATGGTTTCATCATTTGACACTTACAGTTCAAGGCGACAGGATAGGGCAAAGATAGTTGGTTGTACCACCTTCTGGTTGTAGCCAGAGAACATAGTGGGTTGCAACCTCCTTCTAGTTGTAGCCAAATAATTGGGGAGTTGGATATTCCCTCAGGTTGTAGCCTAAAAATATAGGGTGTCGAGGCCTCCTTCCAGTTGCAGTTGGAGAACAAAGGAAGTTGGTGCTTCCAATGAATGTAATTCTTAAATACATATAAGAAAAATCCTTATGTGTTTTTCTCGTGCATTGGGTTTCAATGTAAAAATATTGGTTTACTGTGTATGTGTATGATTTTTTATTGTTCATGGTTTATTTACTTTGCACTTGTTGAATGATAAGGGTATATTGATCATAAAGATAAATAACAGTTACATACTGTGGTTAAAAGGATTAAAAATCTCTACTAATTCACCCCCCCTCTCAGTAATCCAACACTTCCCTCAAAGTAGATCGTTTCCATAAACTTTCTCCAAAGTTTTATGGCCCTTATGCAATCCTCAAGCAAGTTGGGCCCATGTCTTACAAGTTAGCTCTTCCCAGACACTCTAAGCTCCATCCATATTTTCATGTGTCTTGATTAAAGAAAGTGTCTGGAACCAACTGTCATATTCAAACTATTCTTCCAAAATTGGATGAAAAAGGATCCATTTGGTTGCAACCACAAGTAGTCCTATCCACATGTGAGTGACGTCTTTGCAACGCACAATTCATAAATTTTTAGTCCAACGGAAGGATGCACAACCTGAGGATGCCACATGGGAACCAATTACCATTCTCCAGCAATTCCCACATATCAAACTTTGAGAACAAGATTTTTCTTTAAAGGGGAGGGAATGTTAGGGTCCTAACCGATCCAAAATGATCTTTTAAGCTTGGTTAAGTTTTAAAGTATGAGTTCATTAACCAATTAGGAATTGATGAAAAAAGAAGAAATTAATGAGATATCATAGCAGCCATAATAAGAAATGTAGATAATAATGTAAGCACAAAGATCAACAAACCATAACAACATAGTTGTTAATGGAGTTCAACAAGATTGCATACATCTCTGGGCCTTTGTCTCAGTGGGTGAGGCTTTCTTACTTATATTCAATGCTTCAAAAGTACATCAAAAAAGTGTCAAATAGATTACAAATTGGTCTAGATGTGTTCTACTCGACCTCAATAATCCAACATAACTGACCGCACTAAAAATGGTTGAGCATAGCTCCCAAAATTGGCCCACAAAATTCCCCTCCTCAATGGCTTCCCTGTGTAAAAATGGCTTTGGATTTCAAATTCCTCAGCATTTCTCCTATTCTGAACCTCTCTAATGCTACTAAGAACCCCTGGTTTATATAGATTTGAATTGGGCATCAACCTCCCAACTTCCTCCCAAGATCTGGCCTCAAATCGGGCTCCATATATCCCAATAATGGGAAACAATCTATTAAAACAGTTGAAAAATCTTTATTATAAGGTAAAAAACCCAAAAAATTTCAAAATGCACGCTAGCCCCCTATCTTCGGGCTCCAAGTCACATGGGACAGGGCCATGTGTCCTTAGGCTAGTAACTGCACGTTGGCCCCTCCGGTCTTGGATCCTAGTCTCATGGCTATGGCCCATCTGACCAAGCCCTCACCTCCCACACGTTCCACATTTGGTTGTAGCTCTGATTTTGTAGCCCCTGGTCAGTCAGGGCTGGTCCCCACCGATCGGGGCTTATCCATTCACACACACCATAGCTCAACTTAAATATTGAATCAGCAGGGTTTGTTTAATTCCTTCCACATAACCCGATCGGTCTGCCCCCTTCCAAGAAGTAGTTAACACCCGCGGAGGTCAAGGGTTTGAATCCCCTGGAGGTTATAACAAATTTTTAGACTGGCCAACATTGGAAAAATCTGGGGTGCCATGTGGTTTCCTCTAATTGGCCCATGTGTCACCCTGTGATTAGATCGTACTACACATTCACCAGCATAGTCAACATACAGTCATCATACCACCTCATCGTCGTACAGCCCAGTCAACTGCGACATCATCTTTCGTATAGCCTAGTCACCTACCACATCACCTGTCGTATAGCCACATGTCGTTCCATGTCATCATCCATACTACATAGTCACCTTTCCATGTCATCATCCATACTACCTGACTATCTTCCGTACTGCCACGTGTTAGCATTCCATTTGGCCATGTCATGTACAGACTGCCATGTGTCATCCGTACAATGCCACGTGCCAAATCCGTATAGGTGCCAACTCAGCTCAAAAATGTTAAATTTGAGTGACATGTGTCACTTCCTGGTGATTCCACATCGGCATGATGATATCATTATGACATCATGCTGAAATCACTTGTCGTATTGTTGACGTCAACAGTACGACATGTTGACTTTGACCAGTTGACTTTTTTTCCTATTTGGGAAATAGGTCAGAATGTGATATCTTTCGCATACGACATCCATTTGCAAAAAACAAATATATAGCTAGAATCAGCGCAACGAGACAGATGCAATGGGGTTGGTTTTGTTCGATTCCAAGAACTTTGTTTTTTAGGCATTCCTAGATCCATTTTTTATCATGCCTCCCCACTGATACCTTTTCTTCCTCCAAAAGGGTATTAACCAGTCATCAAGTAAAGGATAGGCCACCCAACTTGTTCTTTGTCTTTAAACTTTGTCTTGTGCACCTGTCTCATTAGGATCAATTGCAAAACAACCATGAAAACTGACAGCATATTGTTAGCCACTTGTACTCTTTCACATCTTGCTGAAGCCACTACCATCCATGTTGAAAACATTAGCAGCAATAACATCAGAAATATGACTGCAAATTAGCTAATATGTGTGTAGTACGTGCACGACATTAGCTTATCTTGAAGGAAATTATCATTGAAATTCCATTCTACAACCATCTCATGTTCATGCTTAAGATCAATTGCTTGATTTGGCACAATTATAGGTGTGTTTCTTGCATAAGTTGCCTTCCTTAATTGTTCCATTGTTTGAAGAGATTGATTTTCTTTTAAGTGATGAGCATGTACAACATATTCACTGCCTCCTTTGATTAAGTGATATCTATTATGTTCCCTGCAAAAGATTGCTTTGTGATCATACAAATAAGGACTGCCTAAGACCATTCCACATTCATTGAGTGGCAGTACATCACATGTTACCTCATCCACAAAATTTTATGAAATTGCAAAATTTAAAGTGCATTTCTTTGTTATGTGCAATTTATGATTGTTTCTTATCCATTTAAGTGAGTAAGGTTTATGATTCATCTTAGTGTTTAATCCCAATTGTTTAACCACTTCCTCTGAAATCAAGTTAGATTGAGATCCACTATATATCAATGTATCGATCTTAGTATGTTTCATTATCACCCTTATGTGAAACAATTTGAATCTAGAATCATATCCATTACAAATTTTACCTGTCAAACCAACTGATGTGATTTTAGTCTCATCACATGAATCATATCCCAAGTTTGTTTGTTGTGTTACTACTGCAACTGTTTGCCTCCCCTTCCTTTCTTTGAACCATTTCGTTCTATTCTCAGGATTCAATTGCCAGCAATGGTCATCACCATGCCCTTCTTTCTTGCAATGCTTGCAAGAGAGCTTCTCTTCCCTTCTTGTCATTGAATTTTTTTTCTTTCCATTCCTCTTCCTTTTGTCCTCTTTCCTTGAAGACAATTCCCCTGATACACCAACTCTTGTTTTCCCTACTTCAATGTATGTTTCTTGAACATAAACCTCATCAAGATTAGTAGGTCCAAACATAAATATAGTATTATGAATATGTGCAGGTAAACCTCCTATATACTTCATAAGAGTTTCTTGGGTATGTAATGGAATGTTTAACATTAATTCCATCTTACGAAATTCATATGTGTATTCTTGTATTTTTTGTCCCTTTCTTAGTTTAACACCTTTCCATTCAATTAAATCCTTCTCTTTATAACCCAAAGAATAAAATTGCTTTCTAAGTGCAAAAACAAAATCTTTCCATGATGGAAATACATTATGCACTTGTTGTGTTCCATTTTGTAACTTACTCTACCACTAGATGAGTGTTGTTCCTACAAGACGAAGCGATGCCAACTTGATTTGAGTTCCCTCATCCTTGATTTGTTGCACACTGCAATCAACTTCCATCTGTATGATCCAGTTCTCAAGCCTCTTAACATTGACTTCACCATCATACATGGGTAAGTCAAATTTCACATCAAGCTTACATAAAGGCATATCATGTTTATGTTTATGGGAATGTTTTCTTACAGTGGATTTTGAACTTGTACTTGAAGAAGAAGAAGAAGAAGATGATGGAGAAGAAGGAGGTGAAGAAGAAGGTTTAGAAGGATCCTCTCTTTCTTCACTTTTGTCTTGTTTAGAAGATTCCCCTTGTAAAGGCCTCTTCCATTCCAGGTAATCCTCATATAAGACCTTTACCATCTCAGAAATGGCGAATAAAGTATTTTGCAACTCGATCTCATTCTAAGACATGCCTTATTCCAATGCCATCTCCTCACTTTGAGAAGTCCTCTTTCTCGATTCAATCTCAATATCCCCTTCTACAAGCTTTCCTTCACCACGATTCATCTTTTATGTGGTATTCATGCAAACTCAAAAACCAATTGTCTACCTTCTCTGATACCACTTGATCCAAAATGATCTTTTAAAGAATTGGTTAAGTTTTAAATCATGAGTTCATTAACCAATTAGGAATTGATGAAAGAAGAAGAAATCAATGAGATGTCATAGCTTCCATAATAAGAAATGTAGATTAGAATTCAAGCACAAATATCAACAAACCATAACATCAAAGTTGTTAAAGGAGTTCGACAAGATTGCCTACATCTCTGGGCCTTTGTATCAGTGGGTGAGGCTTCCTTATTTCTGTTCAATGATTCAAAAGTAAATTAGAAAAGTGCCAAATGGATTAAAAACCGGTATGGTTCTATTCTTCTCAACCTCAAGAATCCAACACAACTAACGACACTGAAAACGGTTGAGCGTAGCTCTCGGAATTGGGCCACAAAGTTCCCCTCCTCAATGGCTTCCCTGCATAAAAATGGCTTTGGATTTCAAATTCTTCATCATTTCTCCTATTCTGAACATCTCTATTGATTCTAAGAACCCCTGGTTTATATAGATTTGAAGTGGGCATCAGCCTCCCAACTTCCTCCCAATATCTGGCCTCAAATCAAGCTCCAAATCTCCCAATAATGGGCAAAAATCCATTAAAGCAACTGAAAAATCTTTATTATAAGGTAAAAAACCCTAAAAAATTCCAAATGTGCTAGCCCCCTATCTTCGGGCTCCAGGTCACATAGGATAGGGAAATGTGTCCTCGGGCTAGTAACTGTGCATTGGCCTCTCTGGTCTTAGATCCTAGTCTCATGGCTATGGCCCATGTGGCCAAGACCTCACCTGTCACGCGCCCCACATTTCATTGTAGATCCAAGTCTGTATCCCCTGGTTGGTCGGGGTTGGACCCTACAAACCGAGGCTTATCCTATAACACATGCCATATATCAACTTAAATATTAAATCAACGGTGTTTGGTTAATTCCTGCCACGTAGCCCGATCGGTCTGCCCCCTTCCACGAAGTCATTAGTGCCCGCGAAGGTCAAGGGTTTGAATCCCCTAGAGGTTAAAAAAAATTTGGACTAGACGACATTGGAAAAATTTGGGGTTCCACGTGGTGCCCTTTGATTGGGCCACATGTCACCCTGTGATTGGGCCATACCACACAATCACCAGCACAGTCAACATGCAGTCAACATGCCACGTCATTTCCATACAGCGCAGTCAGTTGCCACGTCAACTTTTGTACCATCCATTCCCCTGCCACGTCCCCTGTCATACAACCATGTGTCATGACACATCATCATCTGTATTTCACAGTCACCCTACCACATCAGCATATGTACTGCCCGACTATATTTCGTACTGCCACTTGTCAACCTGCCATTGGACCACTTCATGTACGGACTTCCACGTGTCATCCATACAATGCCATGTGTCAAATCCATTCAGGTGCCAACTCAGCCCGAAAATGCTAAATTCGAGTGACATGTGTCAGCTCCTAGTGATGCGACATCATCATGATGATTTCATCATGATGCCATGTTGATGTTACATGTCGTACTACTAACGTCAGCATTACGACCTGTTGACTTTGACCAGTTGACTTTTTTTCTGTTTGGGAAATCGAGCAAAACACGATATCTTTCGCATACGATGTCCATTTGCGAAAAATATATATATGGTTAGAATCAGTGTGATGAGACAGACGCAATGGCACTAGTTTTGTCTAATTCGAAGAACTTTTATTTTTATGCCTTCCTGGTTCCATTTTGGATTATGCCTCCCCACTAAGACCTTTTGGTCCTCCAAAAGGGTATTAACCAATCATCAAGTGCGGGATAGGCTACTCCACTTGTTCTTGGTATTTAAACTATGTCATGTGCACATGTCTCATCAAGATCAATTGTAAAACAACCATGACAACTGACAGCATATTGTTAGCCAGTTGTACTCTTTCACGTCCTACTGAAGCCACTACCATCCATGTTGAAAACATTAGCAACAATAAAATCAGAAATATGACTGCAAATCAGCTAATATGTTTGTAGTACTTGCACGACATTAGCTTATCTTGAAGCAAAGTATGATTGAACTTCCATTCTACAACCATCTCATGTTAATGCTTAAGATCAATTGCTTGATTTGGCACAATTATAGGTGTGTTGCTTGCATAAGTTGTCTTCCTTAATTGTTCCATTGTTTGAAGAGATTGATTTTCTTTTAAGTGATGAGCATGTACAACATATTCATTTCCTTCTTTGATTAAGTGATATTGATTATATTCCCTATAAAAGATTGCTTTGCGATCATACAAATAAGGACTGCCTAAAACCATTCCACATTTATTGAGTGGCACCACATCACACGTTACTTCATCCACAAACTTTGATGAAATTGCAAACTTTAAAGTGCATTTCTTTGTTATGTACAATTTATTATTGTTGCTTATCCATTTAAGTGAGTAAGGTTTATGATGCAGCTTAGTGTTTAATCCCAATTTTTTAACCACTTCCTCTGAAATCAAGTTAGATTGAGATCCACTATCTATCAATGTATCAATATTAGTATGTTTCATTATCGCCCTTACGTGAAACAATTTACATCTAGAATCATATCCACCACCAATTTTACATGTCAAACCAACTATTGTGATTTTAGTCTCATCACCTAAATCATATCCCAAGTATGTTGGTCGTGTTGATGTTGCAATTGTTTGCCTCCCCTTCCTTTCTTTGAACCATTTTGGTCTCTTCTCGGGATGCAATTGCCAACAATGGTGATCATCATTCCCTTCTTTCTTGCAATGCTTGCAAGAGATCTTATCTTCCCTTCTTGTCATTGAATTTTCTTTATTTCCATTCCCCTTCTATTTGTCCTCTTTCCTTGAAGATGATTCCCCTGATACACCAACTCTTGTTTTCTCTGCTTCAATGTATGTTGCTTGAATAGAAACCTCATGAATATTAGTAGGTCCAAACATAAATACAATATTACGAATATGTGCAGGTAAACCTCCTATATACTTCATAAGAGTTTCTTGGGTATGTAATGGAATGTTTAACATTAATGCTATCTTACGAAATTCATCTATGTATTCTTGCACTATTTGTTCCTTTCTTAGTTTAAGACCTTGCCATTCAATTAAATCCCTTTGTTTATAACCCAAAGGATAAAATTCCTTTCTAAGTGAAAAAAAAAAATCTGTCCATGATGAAAATACATTACCCACTTGTTGCGTGCCATTTTGCAACTTACTCTACCACCAGATGAGTGTTGTGCCTGCAAGATGAAGCGATGCCAACTTCATTTGAGTTGCCTCATCCTTGATTTGTTGCACACTGCAATAAACTTCCATCTATCTTATCCAATTATCAAGCCTCTCAACATTGACTTCACCATCATACATGGGTAATTCAAATTTCACATCAAGATTAAGTAAAGGCATATCATGTTTATGCTTATGAGTGTTAATTTTTCAAAATCCCACCCAGTTTCAGTCTCGCTG
>JASDQU010356500.1:0-11274 GCA_032191745.1 Picea mariana | reverse complement strand
TGTTCTTTATACTATCTGCTTCATGTTTATAACTCTGGATTTCACAGTAAAGACTCACTGCCACTAAGATTAATGATTCAAAGTTAAAAATGAGAGTAAATGGTTAATAATCTACACTAACTAATTCACCCCCCCCCCTCTCAGTTAGTTCATACCTGTAACAAGTAGAGTCACTGAGAGTCGATTCACTAAAACCGAGAGCAATAAAAGAATCATATTCAATCCCATTACGACTAATAGAATTGGCAGTTACCCCACTGGTAGGTGAAACCTCACAAGGACTCAGGGTTTTGTCCCCGCCCAAAGCAGTTTTCACAGGATCAGTGAAAATTGTCTTATCAGTTTCTAGAACCATCCTTTGAGACTGGTCGAGAAGAGGATAGAATTTAAGTGGTCGCGCTCCCAAGCAGACAAAGAAAAGTAGAGTTTAGGGAAAAAATGTTTCAACTTACCAACAAAAGTAGTGTCCAGCGCTGTAGGACTTTCCTCAGAGCATAGTCCCGGATAATCCAGTGGATCTTGAGCATCCTCCAATGGAGTGACACTGTCACCATGCAAGTCATCCACCATGTCATCGTTATTCAAAGAGCCATAGGTGTTTGGGCACTCCTTCCATAAATGACCGGTCCTCCTGCAGAGAGTACAATGGAATGGTAGACCCAAATAGTCCAATCGTTGTACAAACAAGAGACCCCTCCATTCAATCTCTAAAAATTCTAGAAGTCACTCATGGATGTCAACTTCTACAAGCACTTTAGCCATTCTTTTATCCAAGGAATACAGGTCTACCTTATCTATTTAAAAAAAATGAGCAATGGCATTCTCAACCGCCTCCAATGATTTTTTGTTCCACATCTGTAATGGAAAACTCTGGAGGAGCACCCAAATATGCCGGAAGCTAAAATATTCTGTCATTGGATTAAAGCTTAGACAACACCTTTTCAACATTAATCTCCCACCTTTGAAACTCCAAAACTTATTCAGAACCAATTATGAATCCTTCGAACACTTGAACACAAATCCCATCCAAACTCTCGGCAATGAGAGCACCTCAGGGGAGTATCCTAGCAAGGGAAACCAACTCTTAAGCACCCACTTGTCAAGATAAGTGACACAACACGAACAATAAGCCATTCTCCCAACTAAGGCACATAGCGCTAGGTTGCATGATTCTTCAAGGCCTATGTCCATACCCATAACTTACTTTTGTTTTGTTCTTTTTGGTTTCCACACCTTCACTGTGCGCTTAACACGAATCCTATGCTCTATTCGGCCACCTCTTACATACTCAAAGCCTTTAACAGACTTTGCTACCTCTGAAGTACCCTTCGACAACCATCCTAACCCTTGTGACTTCTTAGCAGGTCGAGAAACCACAAAAGACCCTACTGGAAGCTCTGCAACGTCTTTCGAAAAACAAGTCTCCAAAGAGTTTACATGCTAGTGCAAAGGACAAGGCTCGATAGGTAGAGTATAAGGGAAGGCTCCCACATTCAACTCGTCATTAATACACTCAACAGGGTGACAATTTGTGTTATTAAATCTGCTAAATGCATCCACCGAGGAGAATAACCCTGCCCTCTCCCAATGCTCCTCGTCAACCACACTCATGAGTGCACTGACTTCACTTTCCATTAGAAGGATCACCTAGAAGCCATAGGAGGCTCCACCGTTATTAATAGTTAAGAATTAGAGCAGAGAGGTCTCGTCAGTGATAAGGCGTTCCAGGATTCGGGAAGTAAGTATTATTTGACAAGACAAAAACGCCAGTTCCGTAGTCAGAGAGCCTGCTAGGTGGCTTACTCCTCTGACTCTACACTAAGCAATAAATAAGAAAGTTCCTTTGGCTTAAACTTGAAGTGAACCAGTTGTAGTCGTGCTCCAGCTCCATAGACCCTCTCCATCGTCGCCAAGTGTAGTGCACCAAAAGACATCCCATTCACCAAAAATCATTTCTCCTTCCTGCTCAACAAACATACCACTTCCATCCCACTTCCATCCTTTAAGACTCTGGCTCAAATCTTCATAAGAACCATCATGGTATGTGTACAAGCTCCCCATATCCATTCCACCTTCGCCATGGAACCTCCAACTATGGTTCCCACACTCTCAATTCAAAAATCACCTTCCCACCTAAACCTCCCTTCAGTCAAGGAGTTCAGAACTAAAAGTCTTGGGTTATGCTTGTTGAATTATGTTGTAATGGTAAATCAAATAGGGATTTACTACACTCGAGTTCAATTCTCAATGCATCCCTCTTTCCCTCTTGTCTTTAGGAAAACTTGTTTTGAGAATCCTATAACAAAACATTTGTTGTATTTGAACTTTCTAATCCAAAAAAAAATTCACTCAAAAAATAAAACCAACTTCATAAAAGATGCATGCATGTTTTTTTTATAATTTTTGTGATCATAAGTTATCAAGTTTTAAATATATATGGAGATTTGAATCCTAACTTTACATTAATATGATACACATATCCTAAACTTACAATTCTTTTATAGTAGTACAAAGATTTTACAATTAGCCAGAGAAAAATCTCATTTTTCTTAATACATAACTTAAATCATATTACAATTATTATAAATATATAAACATAAATCATATTACAATTATTATAAATATATACACATATAACGTATAACTATATCAAAATTTCAATCTATTTTAAAATCCTAAAAAAAATGTTATTGACTAAGAGATTCCAAATCACTAAAACTTTGTACAAGTAAATAGTAAATAGAGCTAGACAAATTTTCATGGTGTGAGTTGCACGTATATTTTTGGGCAAAATTTCTAAGAGAGCTAAAAATTGAAATGCTTTTGAATAGCTTGATAAGATTCTCGTAATTCACAATGTCCAGTCTCTATAATCATGAGAGAACAAAATGTTATAAAACTAGTTTTGCCTATGAAATAGTGCAAACACGTGGAATTTTTTTTAAATTTACATTCATAAGTTGACCAACTTTAAGGAACGGCCATGTTGATAATGTTAAACAAACTTTGAAGTCCATGTGATAGTTAAAAGTAGGGTTGGAATTTCAAATTGAAAAAGTCCATCAAATTTGATAGTTTAGATTACTACACTATTCATTTTACCAGTTTTAAGCAAGATAGTTAATGGTTGTAGGAAACTTTTGACCATATTTAATGGGAAAATTGATTCTTGATAGACAATTTACTCATCAAATTCCATCTTTAGTTCCAAACAAACTTTAAATGTGAAGTAGATAAATTGACTTCTAATAATTGTACAAAACAAAATAATTGTTATCACCAATCTTTAGAAGCCAAAAAGAAAAAAACAAAACGTACAAAAACTAGATAAAGAGGTTGGGTTGAAAGACAATTGAGAAAGTTGAGTCCGTATGAGTTGGCCATCTAATTGAAATAGAGGACAAGGTCAAAACCAATTTTAAAGACTAACATAAGAAGAAAACAATAAAGGTGGGTATAGAGGTCAACCTATTGAGGAATGACAATATTGGCATGTACATTGACATGAATACCAACTCACAAAAGACTTCATTTTAAAACTAAACTTTAATATTAAAGTCGCATATTAGTAGATTTAGATTACAAACATTCCTCTGGAATAAAAAAAAACACACTCTCATATATATATATATATATAAGTGGCATATACCAACTCACAAAAGACTTCATTTTAAAACTAAACTTTAATATTAAAGTCGCATATTAGTAGATTTAGATTACAAACATTCCTCTGGAATAAAAAAACACACTCTCATATATATATATATAAAAGTGGCATATTAGTAGATTTAGGTTACAAACATTCCTCTGGAATAAAAACACACACACTCATTCATATATATATATATATGAGACATAAGTGGCATATTAGTAGATTTAGGTTATAAACATTCTTCTTGAATAAAAACACACACTCTCATATATATATATATATATATATATATATATATATATATATATATAAAAGTGACATANTTACAAACATTCTTCTTGAATAAAAACACACACTCTCATATATATATATATATATAAGTGACATATTAGTAGATTTAGGTTACAAACATTCCTTTGGAATAAAAACACATACTCTCATATATATATATATATAAGAGATGTTTGACATACACACATATATATATAAGAGATGTTTGTCGATTAATAATGTTATGAATTTTAAAGTTTTTAAGTTATTGTATAAAAAATAATTGGAACAAGAAATATTATATTATTTTAAAAAGTTGTAGTTAGTGAAAATAACATAGTATATAGGTTTGCTTTAGTGGTTCTAAGCTTGTAGTCAAGAGTTTCTTTGATTTTATATTGAACAACTTATTAAAAATTACAAAAAGTACATTTCAATTCTTCCTACATGTTGCTACTTATTAACAGGAGCGAAAATCCCTCTTGCAACAGGGGATAACTACCTAATCACAAGTTCCAATTAGACTTTTGTAAGACACTCGACTCCTAAATCATCTTTTAAGGGATGGGGCATCATAATTTCACTTTCCTTAACTATCTCAAATCTTAATTCCATGATCTCCATCGACTTCTTCTCGTAAAGAGCTTTCCAACCACTATCGCCATGCTCCAACCCGAGCTTTGGTTCAGAAGTTATGACCTTCTGAAGTTTTGCGAGCCTCATTGGTCAAAGGCCATGTGGCACTCACATGGATCCACCTCACACGTATCATCTCCAAGTTCCTACATTCATGGTGGAAGTCCACCCACCGTCTGATCCCACGACTGGACTCAATACTTGTCTAACACACAGGCCAACACGGAATTTGGCGTTCGATGATGAGCGCCCCTTTTTCTATCTACGCACGAAACCTCCAGAGTTTTGAACTCCCAAAGACTCGCTCCTCCCACCAAATGGACCAAGAAGTGATTGCTAGGTGTGATATATGGATGGGGCAGTGATGACACGTGGCTCCTTCAGAGTCTGACACATGTCACGTGTGAATGGGTCTATAGGGTATGCGATATGCACGAATCCAGGTGACACGTGGCATGACAAACTTGGGTCCACATTGCCCTGGGTGATGTCACTGTGCCATGTCACTCCAGACTGATCGTCTTTCATGCCTTTCGATCTTGCGGCCAAGGTATGTCCACATAACCCCTGGATCGATAGCCTTTGTTACTTTGTAACTTCAACATTCGAGGGTTTCATGGTCTAAAATTCTCCTTTCTCCCAGATTATTCAACACCGAATTGACCATGGGGTAGATCCAATGATCAAAGAGGGATCCAATATGTCCTCGAATCAATGGTCCTCATCACTTCAGCCTTCAGGGGTTTGGCCATATAGTCTCCAGTTTGCTCCCGGAGTAGGTCAGTGCAGAACTGACCACCATCTAGATCGAACGATCATGAGTGGTCCCAAAGTCCCTTTGGATCGACGACTCTCGTTAATTCGTAACTTTGACATTCAAGAGTTTAGGCTTGTAGTTTCCATCTTCCTCCCAGAATATTAAGTCTTCAGACTACAAGATCTAGTGACACGCGTCACCTATCTATCAACGACTGAGATTGAATCCATTGTTCGCGACTTTGGGAGTCTTCACAATTTAATGACTCTCGTCCAACTTCCTCCAGAGTGCCAAGTCTCTGGACTAGGAGATCTCCTTCTGCGTGGCCTCTCATTCGACGACCCAAACCCACATCGAACTTCAGGACTTCGTTCCCTTCATGCATCAACGACCCAGATCTCCCAAAGCGGTCAACGTCAGGCTGACTAAGGCGTAGATCTAACATAAGACACTTGGAAGAAGGCAAGGGTGACATGTGTCCCAATCAACTGGCGACACCTGTGGAGGTCTAATTGACTCATAAGATTTGTGAAGGTTCTTGATCGGCATGACACATGGCTCATGCAATCAGGGTACACATCAACTTAGATGACATCAACACACTAAGTCACTCTGGACTTCGGCGCTCTGACGATAATCCTACTTCATCACCATCTCAAACCTCCCAGAGTGGTACTTTGCTAAAGTGCTTATCGTTACCCCTTTACTAGGATCAATCTAACAGATGAGAGGGATCCTGAAGGATCTGAAGACCGACGGTCCACAATACTTCGCAAATTCGGCCTTCGAGAGTTTTGACGTTACAACACCCATGTCCTCCCGAATAGGTTAATGTTGGGCTGACTACATCATAGATCCAACAGTTGGGGTAGTTCCCGGGAGTCCTCAGATCTACGACCCAGATTAACTTTGGGTTTCGAGACTTCGGAGGATCCGTCTCCCTCACATCGAATACCGGAATTCTACAAATTTGCAAAGACTGAAAGAGTTGAGGAGTTAATGCCTACGCTCCTTCTCCAAATCCAACGGTCATGACATACCTTGGATCCTCCTGAATGGATCTCGTCGAATCGTCTTCCAAATGAAAGGATCTTCCCTTTTGAGACTTAAATCTCTCTATCCTTCCTGAGCTTCGTCAGTTTTGAAAGACTTAGGTACTGGCGCACGCTCTACGCTCTTTCTCCTGGGCTTAATAGACTCCTTTTCCCAGGAAACTCAAAACCGTTGGGAGTGTCTACATGCAAACGAAAAATTGTGCCCAAGGTCGATGATCTCATGATTCATTTTCTTAAACTTGAGCCACTACAGGGCTCGAGCATTTACATGTAGAAACCATATAGTTCCCTACTTGCTTAAATACACAAACAAGCAAAGATAAATGAACATAGTCTAATCATCAAGAAAACATGCACATCCCTTAAACATTCATAGGATATCCAACTTTAATTTACAATTGCAATTCAATTACACAGGATATGAGAATACTTATTTATTACATGTTGCAGCCAACTAATTGACTGTGGGTGTTCTCCTTTCCACCTAACCATAAGCTTAGAGGAATTCATTCTTAGCACTCTGGCCACCCCTGTGCTGAGCCATGATATCACTAGGGAACTATGCCATTTATCAGAGACCTTCTCTCTGTCACAACATCCTTACGAGGTTTTTCAGATGCTTCCCCAACATCAAGGTCACAACCTTCCTCTTTTCTTCTGCATATTCGGGTCGTGTGTTCCCCTCCGTGCATGCGTTCTTAACTAGTTTCTCTCCCACTCTCTGCAGAGCCTCACGTGCATGCCTCTTCCTTGATGTGTCTTCTCCTTGTATTCCCTCACCTGTATCATCCTTGGAAGGTTATGGAAATGTCATGTTCCTTCTGTCAGAAGGAAACTCGGGTCAACCTGGGTCTGCATAACTTTGTGGTACTTCGGGCTAACAACCCCCCCATCTTCTCAGCTAGACCATGCTTCCATTCATGGGGTGGTTGATTATTCAACCACCGGTCCTTTCTTCATTAACTGATTCCTCTCCTTGGGATCTAAAGGGGGTTTAATATTCCCAACAAGGGAAATTTGGGTTCATTTGACATAATGAACCATATCTTATAGTTTTCCCATTATTTCCTCTAGTGATATCATGGCCAGTACTTCAAGGCTTCACCCCGCAGTTAGTCATTGGAAATATAAACAAAAATATATTTACATTGTACACATGCCATAGCATGGTAATTATAACTAATGATTAATTACAAGCTGGGGGAAACAAGGGTGTTACAATCCCCTCCCCCTTAAAGGAACATCGTCCCCGATGTTCTTTCTCAGTAACACATGTTATGTCTCTGTCATTCAACTATTTCAAAACATTGATTCTCTTTCTTTATTAGGTCCTTTCCATACCCTTGGTTTTCGTCAACTTCCTTCAATAATCTTGGACAACAAGTATATTAATCACAATTTCATGCGAAAACATTTTATTGTTGTGCAAAATTCAAGAGGAAAATTTTCATAATCTATCACAAAACTTATCTATGTAGTCCGTGGATTTGCATCCACATGGTTGTCTTGTTATTTGGGCTCACCGTTTTTCCTGTACATACCCATTGTGTGCATGATTCCATTTAATAGTTTATAAAAATTATCAAAGTCTCCTCTTCCTTGTGGTCACTCGCTCTCCAGGCCCAGGATTTGGCATCCCCTTCTCAACGATATAGTTCCTCGAGTGATCCATATTACCTTGCCAAGGCTTTCTCGCATAAGAATAATTTCAGAGACTTCATTGAGCCTTACAGTCGAGGCATCCTTAGACTTGCTCTATCGAGGCATCCCTTAGGCTTGTGTTACCACAACACAACATATTCTAGGTGATCATGGCTTACCACATGGTTATCATGTCTCAACAGTAACCTTTTTCATGCTTTCTAGCTTGATAGCCTTCATCTGTCCTCCCTGGACAGATCCTTTTTGTCTCACCTGTATTACAGGTACACAAAAATGATGAGATATCATCATCAATTTCAAATTCGGAATTTTTATTGCAAATCTATCACCCACAAATTTTCCAAGTTCCACATTTAATTTAAGATCTGCTCCACACTAGAAACAAATCCACAAGCATGAGAATTTCCTTCCCATAGCAGTTTGGCTCAACAGGCAATTAATCTTCATTATGGGATTTCATCACGGCCATATCCAAGACCCTTTTCTTCCCGCAATTCATTCTTTATACAACCAAACAAATTGTTAGTTCCTCATGTATACATATTTTCAAAACTATGCATACTAACAGTCCAAGTCATTTTCATCCATTTAAGGGTATAGAGAAAAAGGAAATATCATTATTTACATATGCATCCTTTCAACATACTAAGTTTTCCAAGTACAATTCAAATATCAAATGACTTTAATCAGTGTGCCAATCTCCATGGTCACATCCATACCTAATGTACCCTTACATTGGTTTTAAGTTATTATATTACATGTTAGGCACTTTTTCCAAGGGGTGTTGGAACTCAACCCACTTATTACCATATGGATTTTTAGTCCATATTTATTATTATAGAAGAACCATATTTTCTTCTCTGAATCGACCACAACCTCAAATCATCACTTATGAAACTCAAAGTTTCACATGAATTCCTTTAAGCATTTCTTTACTTACCAATAATCAGGGTACCAATATTTAAGGTCACCTAATTTCTCTCTTTACCAATTGTACCACTCTGTACAGTACTGGAAGATACTTCTTCCACAATGGGAAGCCCTATACATGCCCCATTCTTCTAGCACATGCATCTCCTCAATGTATTAAATCAACGTGTTGTCTATGAGCACTTTTGTTTCCAATCATTCATTGATTGGTCAATGTAGACATATCAATTCATGAATTCCTTCAAGGCTTACACTGATGCAAGGCCAAAGTCAAACCCTTCTAGATCCTTCTTAGATGCCGACAGAATTCAAAATCGTACTCGCAAATCACCCACAAAACCCGATCACTATACGAGTTTACGCAACATTAATGCGTGCGTTCCTTGCAGGTTCACCCACCAATTGTTCACAGATCGATGGTTCACAGTGATTGTGGAACCCTAATGTGCTCGCTCTTTATCAAAGAGTTCAATATCCACAATCTGAAAAGTGCTCGCCCGACTCTTTTTAATTGTGGTTGTTGATCATCCATCCTGATGCGATCAATGATGTTGGTTGATTACGGACCATGAACTAGTACGCCCGTTAATTTCTCTTTCGCGCTCCACAATGATTCCCAACTGCCGATCTAATTGAACGTCTAGTGTTTGATCTGTTAACTCCAATGAATATTTAAGTTGATATGACGACTCAGATTAGTTTTCCCTCTGATGAACGACTCACATTCACCTCCTCTATCAGGTTCTTGATTAACTTGATTCGATCAAGGTTTTCTTCCTCGATCTTCATGATCTCAATATGTAGCCGATCGAAGAGATTTCTACAATATTTCACCTGTGGATTATCTAAAGGAGAGTTCTAACCTTGATGTGGGAACATAAAACATTCTTTTCTAACCTTGATGTGGGAACATAAAACATTCTTTTTCAAAATGTAATATAAGCTTGTAGCTCACTGATTAATTCTTGGAAGTCATTAAGGTTGTGACTCTGTCCTCCTAACAGAGTCTTCACACATTTCCTCCATAGGAGACCCCTCCAGCATGAAACTTCCTTATTGCATATCCATCACTATCTGTGTTGGCCTCAACCTTGAGTTAACTTCAACTATTTACCAAATATTCCATAAGGAATGTAAACATGCATCTTTGTCATGCATCCAAATTATATAATCACACATATTTTGGTTTTGTTACTTACATCCATGATGTACTTAACTATATTCATAATCGTAAGCCTATGTGTAGTTGCCCTATGTGTATTTTGAAACTCACATACATATTTTCATTAAAATCATTTAACTCATGATTGTTCACAATCATTCTCATGTGCTCTTCAAAGGCATAATTATTTGCCTCCTGTCATAAAAAAAGAGCATCCTTGCTCCCTTACTCTTTCATCGATTTATATTAGTATTTCTTGAGGGAATGTGACACATTTCCCTCAAACTATCGTTCCAAACAAAACTTTCACAACTCTTCAAAATGGAGTCAACCATGCATCCATGGTATCCATTAAACTTTGGCAAGTGAAATTATTGCCTCACATTTCACTCATCAAGGCAGTCATATTGTGCCTTTTATATGCATATATTCATATAGGTGCATCAATTGCATCTTTAATATCATCCATATCTAATTGGTATTATTATTTGTCTTCACGACGCAAGACCTTCCATCCTAAATCCATTTTATGCAATCTTCTGCTTCCATTGCATTGTAAACCCCAAAATAAGGGTGCCAGGGATTGATCTGCTCTTTCCTTCATCTTATGGCCCTTTTTCCACATATGACCATTCCCATGACCATAACTTAACATAGATTGTTAAACCCTATCCTCCTCAACTAGCCCAACGGACCTCTGTCCCCCCTTTGTATGACCGAGAGCTATGACCTCAGCTCAACTCCTTAAGTGTTAATTGAAGTTCTAATTTGACGGTCATTATTAAATCGATCATGAAGATAGACAGCTAGGAAGGATTGTGGAGTCTCGACTAGCACGATGTTTAAACTTGTCACCAAGTTCCGTAATGGGAGATGCACATTGGCAGACGGATCAATGTGATCCATCGATTTTTTTAAGGGGGATGATCGATGATCATTGGGGATTGTAGAACCATAACCTGTGCTATCATTAAATCGACCCTTTGATCCCGCAATGGATCCCTGTCATTGATCTGCCCTTACTAAGTTCCGACGGTCAGGAATTAATTAGATGTTGATCCAACGGTCCTCCTCTGCAACTCCCAGATGTAACAGTTGTTGTAGTTTTCTACTGATTTCATCCTTCGACAGTGACAATCTATTATTTCCT
>JASDQU010356499.1:0-11961 GCA_032191745.1 Picea mariana | reverse complement strand
ATCATAACGAATACATTATTTAAAATTATATAAATTTTTAAATTATCAAATTAAAATTAAAATTAATACATTATCATTCATAACACAAAAATATTCCCCATTTTAAATACCAAATACATCCTTTTTTTTTTCAACGAAAAAATACTCTTTATATTCAAAAGGATATAAAAGTGTACATAGCTGATAGCTGGCCTATCACGAGGAAATACAAGAACTAAGCCAAAGAATCTATCTATCCTCACAAAACAAAGGAGTACTTGTCACTTCATAGCCAAAGTCGATCCCATGGATGGGCAACACTCAAATCCAGTGGTCTTTCATAGATAGATCCTCGAGGAAGGTCCCTCGTTGTCTTCTTCCCATCTTGTAAAAAGAATGTGTCCCGAAGGCAAAGACAATGCTTTTTTCAAAAGAATATCAGCCTCGATGTTTTCCTCTCTGAAGATGTGGGAGAAAGTAAGAAGTTTAAACAGCTGGGTCGCTTCACGAGTTCTCTCCTTCCAGCTCATCAAGTCCGCAACATGGAAATCTGCACGCCCGTTCAACCAATCAATGATAATTTTGGAGTCACCAAGCAGTAGAAGCTCATTGATATGTAATCGACTTGCCAGAATACAAGATGCCCACGCTCCCATGAGTTCAGCTTTCATATTGGATCCGTGCCCGCAATTTAGAGTCCACCTGTAACAAGTCTGAGAGTTTATGGCTATCTTCCCACCCGCCCCGCAGTATAAACCATCCTGTTGTGCCGCTCCATCGAACCAGGCCACAACTCTATCAAGTGGAACGATAAAGATGGACCTGCAAGGAGATGCAACCGGTGACAGATTTCTACCCACTGCCATCTCAGCGATGATGGAACTGGCCACTCTGTGAAGAGAAGGTGGCTTATCTTCAAACAATGCCGCGTTCCTGTTCTTCCAAATATGCCAGCAAAGAAGGATCGACAGCTTCACCTGATTTGTTGAGACCCCCGACCAGTTCTGGAAGCAAATAGATGGGATGGTACCTGACCAAGTAGACGAGAGCGAAAGTGCAGGAGTTATGAGTTGCCACACGGATCTGGAGAATGAGCAATCAATGAATACATGTGCGCTCGTCTCTGAGTCTGAATTGCAAAGGCAGCAGCGACTGGGCCCCTCCCAGCCCCGAGCTTGAATATTTGGCCACAACAAAAGTTTGTTTTCAATTAAAATCCAGGTGAAAAGTTTTAGTTTGAGCGAACAGTCGCTCCTCCAGATCTTGTCGCGCCCTCGCTCTGTAGTAATGGTCCAACATTTGGCAGGCAGAGCATCGTAGGCATTTTTTGCAGTAAGAGCACCGGACCTGTCCCCTCCCGTCCACATAAGCGTATCGGGCCTATCCAGTAAGAGGATGCCCGATTCCAAGAGCCTGCGAGTGTATCCATCCCACTCGACTGCAAGATCAAAGTCCAAATCTAACTCGTCGCTGCTGAGCCAACAATCGCTCAAATGACCCCGCTGTGTAGAGATTTGAACTGAAAAAAGAAGAAAAGATTTTTATGATGTAGATGCTTCAGCAGTTTAGTAGAAAGCAAGGCAAGCTTGCCTAATCCCAACAAACTGTCCCTGCCAACTTCAATCAGATATCCGTTACCGGGCTTCCACGAGAGCCATTGATGAATGATGGGAAGGGTCTTTAACAGATGCTTCCAAGTATGAGAGCCTTCTGTGGGTCTCTCAGAGGCCGATCTGAGCCAGAGATGAACCAGAATTTGAGGAAAGTATTTTGCCTTAATAACTGAACTCCAGAGACCAGGCTTCAAGAGAATGCGCCAGAGGGTGTTTGCCGAGAGCGCCCTGTGGAAGAAGGGCAGATTCCTGAGTCCCCATCCGCCCATTTTCTTAGGTTTTGAAATTGTCTCCCAGTTGCATAAATGATAACCTGTCCTTTTGCTGCCAGTCCAAAGAAAAGAGAATATAAGTTGACGAATCGAGCTTAGAACTGTGGCCGGGATTTTAGCTAGCGCCATCCAATAGACCGGAAGGCTTTCCAATACAACTTTAATGAGAATGAATCTCCCTCCCAAGGAGAGTAGCTTGTTACACCAGTGATGAATTCTGCTCTCAAATTTCTCAAGAAGCCGATGCCAATCATTCTTAGAATATCTGGAGGATTTGATATAAAACCCAAGATAGGAAAACCCCTTCTTTAGGTCAGCTACTTCAATACCAAACAAATCTTGCAAATTTGTTAAGAAAGGCTCCTATGTGTTTAATGCAAGGAAGAGAGATTTTTGAAGATTAATCACCAATCCAGAGGCTGCGCAGAAGGTACTAATGATGGAGTGTAAAAGAGACCATTCCGCATGATTGGCCTTTGTCAAAATAAGAACATCATCGACAAAGAGGATATGTAGGATGTGTGACAGCCCCTAGAAATTAACTCCAGATAGATGGCCCTCCGCTTGGCTGTTTTTGAGTAAGATACTGAGTCCTTCAAGGATTAAGATAAAAAGTAGAGGTGATAGAGGGCATCCTTGACGGAGCCCTCTCTCACGTCGAAAAGTTTTAGTGGGTCCCCCATTGATCAGAACAGCCATAGTAGTCGAGGAAATACAGCCTAAAATCCAGTTGGTAGTGGCCAGCCCAAAACCTCTCTGCAGAAGAATTAGGTGCAAAAAATTCCAGTTGACACAGTCAAACGCCTGCTTGAGATCCAACTTGAGAAGAATGGTTTGTTGCTTTTTAGATTTTAAAGTGTGAATGCATTCCTGTGCGACACCAACCGCATCTAAAATCTGTCTACCTTTTAGAAAGCCAAGCTGCTCCTCCAATAGAGCTTTGGAGAGTATAGGGCGAATTCTATTGGCAATAATCTTGGATATTAGTTTATAACATAAATTGCAAAGTGAAATGGGACGAAAGTCTTTGAAATGTTTAGGAAGATTAGATTTAGGAATCAAGACTAAGTAGGTACTATTTAGCATAGGATTTATGACACCTCTTAAACGTGCATCCTCCACGACGTCCAGCAGATCCTGACCCATAATATCAAAGAAATGTAGGTATAATTCAACCGACCAACCGTCGGGACCAAGACTCTTTTCTTTTTTGAAACCCTTGAGGACTGCCAATAATTCCTCCTTTGTACAGGAGGATTCCAGGGCAAGTGCCTCCTCAGCTGTCACCATATTAGGGAAGTGGCTAGCTAAATCCACCTGTGCATTGAGGCTTGGTGATGAAGAAACCTGAAAAAAAGCATTAAAATGATTAACAACAGCCTCTTTGATGTCTTCCTGGGCAAGGTGTGTCGTGCCATCCTCCTCTTCAATATCCCACAGCTGTTTCTTTGATCTACGAGCACTGGCAAAACGATGAAAGAACCGAGTGTTTTTGTCTCCACCATTAAGCCAAAGCATCCTGCTCTTTAAACGCCACCTCTCTTCATCTTCACGCAGGAATGTTGATCAGTCTCTTTCCAGCTCTCTGATTCTATAGTTGATGTCCGAATTGGTAGTATTCAGGAGTTGTAAACGGAGCAGAGCTTCTAGCTCCTTTTCTATCTTGTTAATGGCGGCCTGTTCCGCAAGTTTTTTGTCTTTTAGCCAAATAGATGCTTGTTGCTTTAAAGTGGCTAATTTTTTTATCAAGTTACCTTGAGGATCACCAGGCACCGAACCAGAGAAATCCTCCCACGTCGATCTGACCGAGCTATTAAATGAGTCCTCCTTTAACCATAACGGGTTAAATTTAAATGGCTATCCCCCCCCAAAGCGACCCAAACCAATCTGAAGGCAAATGGCCGCATGGTCTGATAAAAAAGGTAGATTTACCCATGCACGTGAGCTTCGAGACGGTGAAAGCACTTCTTCAGAGATAAGAAAACGATCGAGTCGCTTGGCAATGCTGTCCGGTCCTTGTCTACCGTTTCTCCAGGTAGGTAAAAGCTCGGCCGGTTTTAGATCAATCAGGTTATTCTTGTAGAAAACTTGTTTAAAGAAGCTCATGTGTGGATCAATGTTCGCTTTATCACCCCATATCTCCAAGGGACTGGTTGTTAAGTTGAGGTCACCTGCTATGATAAGGTTACTTGCCACCAATAGCTCGATACCATCCAGACGCTCCCAGAAGGTCTTACGATCAGTACAAGGGCTGTAAACATTGAGAAAGTTGAGATAAGATCTTAGTTCAAAACAGTAACCAGTAAGAAGAATCCCCCCAGGGCTGAGCATCGGTCTGAGATCAAAGAGAGATGGGTCCCAAGCGGCCAGAAGTCCTCCCGAGGTGCCCATCGAGATTGTCACGCAGATCAACCAGTTTGGCCTGAGTCGATGCATGAAATCCCTGGCAACGGAGGCAGTTACAAGTGTTTCTTGTAGAAAGATAATTGTCGGCTGTGTTTTCTCCAGAAATCTTCACATGGAGGCAAATTTCGGGGCTCCTCCGACCCCTCTTATGTTGAGGGATAGTAAAATCATGAGTTACCTCTAGCTAGGGATTTTAATCCTCTAAGCGCCCCTTGATTAGTGACTGTAGCAGAGTTCCCCGATGCTTTCAAATCAGATAGATTTTTCTTGCGAGCACTGTGGGTTTTCAACGGAGAAAGTTCAAGCCCAATACCTCTAGACCAATGAGGTTCAGTTTTTGTAATAGTAGGAATGTTTGAGGAGGATGGGTGATCCTGTGGAGGTATGATTGGTTGTATAATAGAATTTCCAAGATAGGTATGGATAGGTATCAAGTCAAAAGGAAGAGTGTGGGCTGGAGAAGTTGTCGGAAACAAGGAATCAAGTTGTTGATCCGATTGGCTCGGTTCAGTGTAACCAGGTAATGTATATGGGTTAGGTGTATCAACTAAGGCTACTGTAGGCAGGGTAACCGGAACCAAAGTGGAAGGAGCAGAGTGTAAAGGTTGAGGTATGGGTGCTGAAGAAGGGAGATAGGCGGTGCCAGTGGGGTCAGGCTCAACTATGAGGGGAAGAGTAGTGGGGTCAGACAAGACCGGAAGCGAGGCCTTTGCTTCTAAACTCAAGATCTTGTTCTCTTGAGTAGCAATGAATAGTTTGTCCCAGGATGAGAAATAATTAAAGAGTGAGGGACAAAGTAGATGAATCTTACCTATTAAGGAGCCTTCAGATGGATTTGTGTCATGGCCAGTGATCGGTGTCTCCTCTTCATCCAACTGGTTTGGTAAAGAGATGTAGTCGTCAAAATTTGGCTCCTCTGCTGGATCCAAAACGAAGTCCGGTGGTGGAAACCTGTGGCAGTCCCTTCTCAAATGCCCGGTTCTGCGACAAAAGGAGCATCGGAATGGGATGCCAAGATAGTCCAGGCGTTGTGAGATCAGTTGGTTGCGCCAATCTATTTCTAAGATTTCTGGAAGTCCAGCCTGGATGTCAATTTCCACATAAAACTTAGCCATTCTTCTGTCTGTGTCTGCAAGAGAGTTTGCATCCACCCTCAAAAAACGCCCTAAGGAGTTCCCAATAAGTTCAAGCGCTTGGTGGTTCCAGAGTTGCAGAGGGAGACCAAGCAGTAAGACCCACACATGCCTGTGGCTGAAGAATTCAGTAGTAGGATTGAACCCTAGCCTCCATCTTTTGAGCATGAGGCTACCTCCATTGATCGGCTAGAACCTGTCTAGAATGAGTGTCGAATCCTCTGGCTTATTAAAGATAAAACCTATCTAGCCTTGTTGCAGCAAGTGAGTCTTGGGGATGTATCCCAGTATCGGCTCCCAGTAGATAGAGATCCAGACATCCAAGTTTTGCTTACATTTTTCTTTGTAAGCAAGTCTTCCAACCTCCTTGTAACTATCTTTATTAAATAAATAAATAAATAAACCATCACACCATCACTCTTCCGATTTTAAATAAAAAAATATTATATTACACCATCACTCTTCCGATTTTAAATAAAAAAATATTATATTGCAAAAGTGTTTTGGCTTCTTTCTTTTGCAACATGACTAAAGTTAAGAAATAAAGAAATAAATATCGCAATACTACTCCTTTAGTGGCGACTCCTCATTATATATGTTCCCCGTTTAGAGTACACTCTATAGGGAACATGTCATTTTGAAGGCATCGTCAATAATGATGAGAAATGAGTATAAACTTAGGTGTATAACAAAAGTTCTCGGCAAGGAGACATGGTTGGAATTTGAAATCCAACTCATATGTCAAATTCGATGGTTAAAATCAATTTAACTCATATGTCAAATTCGATGGTTAAAATCAATTTATTAGCATTTCAACCAGGTCAGCGAGATATTTATTACCATTTCAACAAGGTCACCGAGACATGTTAGAAATCCAACTCATATGTCAAATTTGATGGTTAAAATCAATTTACTAGCATTTCAACAAAGTTTGATGAAGAGTTGTGATCGTATTTGACCAAATTTCTCGGGTTATAATTATAATGTACGTATTTAATAATATTCAATATAACCAATAAATCCTTTTGATATTTAACCTTATCCATTTATTTAATGGCTATATTGAGTTATGAATTAATTTTTAAAATATAATTTTAAAAAAGTAAGTTGAATAATATGAAGTTAAATTGCAATTTAAATAAAATAAGTTGAAATGTTTACTTTATAAGTTTTATTTTGTTTTTTAAATATGAAATTAAATTGCAATTAAGATAATATTTGGTTTTATGTATAGTATTAAGATCACTTGTTATAAGTTTCATGGGTTAGTTTAGTTGGTACGACATGCACACTCTCTTGTGTTAGGGGGAGAGGTCACAAGTTCGAGCTTAGCTAGGGTTTAAAGATCACTTGCTATTAAAAAATACATGATCCTATAAAAAGTGGTTTCATTAATGAATACAAGGAATATTTTCTTTCCTATAAATATATTTTAGAGTAATATAAATACTCTTTCTTAATGTGTTTATATATATTTATATTTTCATTTTGTTTAAAATCTTGTCATAAATTATTAAAATTGTAGGTTTACTTGGTTGACTCTATATAATCCAAAGATCTTATAAGTTTTTAAGTTTTTGTCTATATAATTAAAATACCAAAACCTACAACGTTTAGACACAACATCAATACTATTTAATGTGATATTACTATTGTTGAGAGCATGATATCATGTATACACTATCTCTCTACTAAATACTTCACTACTTTTGCTAACAAGCTTCACCTATAAAGGCATCATGATTTCATAGATAAGTGGTAGTCCATTCACTTTACCTTTTGGTGAATTTTTTTAATTCATATATTATACAAATTTGAAAAACAAACTGTGAATTAGATTATTCTTATGAAATTCTATTCATGGTTTTGTTGTTTTTAATCTATTTATAATTTTTAAAATTTAAACAAATTTATTAAAATTTTAAACAAAAGTTTTAGTTTTTTTTAAAACAAATAAAAAAATCAATAAAATAAAATATAAAACATAAGATTTATATAATAAATTTATTAAAATTTTGCTTGGATTTTTTTAAATCAAATAAAATATAAGATCCATATGAACATAAAATGGATTTTTCTAAATCAAATAAAATATAAGATCCATATAAATGAACATAAAAGTATAAATTTTATAATTTTTAATAAAAATGTTAATATTAAATTTATTTTGATTTATTAAATTTTAAAAAATAATTAATTTATTTAAAATTTTTAATTTTATATTAAAAAATAGTAATTTTTTTTTTCAAATTTTAAAACCATTTTTTTTTTCAAATTATAAAATATATTTTATAATTAAATTCTAATAACCTATAAGAACTATGAAATATCATTTGGTTGCTTGTCTAAAGATGGTGGCATTAAAACATTATGAGATTTTTAGGAATATGTTTATATTAGAGTTGAGTTTTAAGTAATGTGTGTTTTATTGAAAAGTTGAGCACTTTATTTTAAAATAAAATAATTTTAAAATCTTTGAATTAATTAATTATATATATATATATATATATATGACTTAAGTAAGTATAAAGAGTATATATATATAGTATTAATGAACTAAGTATGAGGATTATATGTTGAGTTGAGATTTATGACAAACAATCAAACAACTTGTAAAATGACTCATGGCCAAAGATAAAACCACTTATCTTTGTAAGTAAGTATAAAGAGTATATATGTGATATTAATGAACTAAGCAGGAGGATTATATGTTGAGTTGAGATTTATGACAAACAATCAAACAACTTGTAGAATGACTCATGGCCAAAGATAAAGCCACTTATCTTTATTATGTAGAAGCTTACTACAAGCCATGGAACTCCTAGCTTGAGCCTAACTCTTTCTTCTTCCTTTACACGTGAGATAAAAATGGTAAAATATAATACAACTATATTCTTCTCTAACCCTTTAATGTTTCTCCTTATTGATAATAAAATATAAAGTTTAGGAATTAGATTATATAATTAACTTTGATCCATTATCAAATTAATATTAAAATAGGTTTGGTGAGGAATAGATTGACTCAATCAATTTTGATCTCTGGTGACTAGTACAATAAGTCTATTTATATATCCAACACTTATACAATAAGTCTATTTATATATCCGACACTTATCCAATATGGAGTGCTTGGTAGTCTCCTAGCTACATATCTAAGATTAATCAAATTAATAGTATATTAATTGATTTTGTGTTTTTAGTTTTGTAATTGTTTGATCAATTGCATTTTTGTTTTTAGATCTTGTCATGTTTTGAATGTATTTATTTCCCCTACTATTAACTTTTCCTTCTTAATGTCCCCAACCACCCAACACGTCGGGCAATGCCACATAGGAACATCTTACTACTCTGATACCAATTTGTAACGTCCCCAACCACTCAACACGCCAGGAAATGCCACAGAGGAACATCTTACTACTCTGATACCAATTTGGTTTAACACCCCCGACCACCCAGGCCGGGCCATGCTATCTCGTAAAAATAACAATTATCATCTGCCTATAAATATAACCATAGACAAACAACATATTCTGCTAATACACCGATTGATGTGAAAATAACAGTAAAAGCATACATGCAGTAATCCAAACAAAACCATAGATGTAACAACATATGTAAATACATAACATGTGAATGAACAGGGGAAATGAATACTTATCTTTTAATTGAGATCCACCAACTACGTGCAGACCTTCCACGAACCTCCCAGCCTTAGACCACACTGCTCATCACGCTCAATAGTGGGTCACCCCCAAGATAGGACTAAGCTCCACCCAGGGCAAGGGAATCCTAAACTAGGTTGAGGTCACAGGAGACTGCACAATGCAACTGGAAGGATTCTCTCCAAGAGCCTTCTTACGCCCTGGCACTTCTCACGGGCTCTCATTCCCCACATGCATGTTCCACCCCAGTAATACGCACCTTCATTGTTCCACAGTCCATCAACTGCTCCACTTCCCCTTTGAGGGTCTCAGCAACAGGCTGGATCATGAATTATCAGAGCTTCGTAGTTGGTGCTAAACTCTCTCTAGGAGAAAATCACTTCCCAACAAACTCTCTCACCTGGAGAGAGTTGCTCACAGGCTTGACAACCTGCCTCTTCAACCACGGGCCCGATAACCCGCTTCTTCAACCAACTTCAACTCAGTTCAACAGGGTGAGGACAAAAACAAAGGTTCAATATAGCTCAGCGAATGACAACAACCACAATTTGGTAAGGCACAACACGGTTTTGGCAAGTGCATATATGTTGGGCTTCATAGGAAAACATAGGTCGACTTCCCCAGTTACTGGTTTCAGAGGTGCGTCCAAGATGCAGAGGTCCACGACAGAGACCCGACAAGTTAGGCGAAGGATCGAAGAATGGGGAGCGAACCCCCCCAACGAGTTGACTCTCCAGCTTTAACTGCATGTGCCTAGGTTGACACCTTTCTTCATGGAGCTGCATGCACTCCATTTAGCATTCGACCCCTTTCCAAGGAACTTAGGATAACTGGGTTTATTTTTTCCCCACTTTAATATTTTCATTTTTTAGGAATATATTATAATACTCCCTTGGGTTAAGCCCTCTAGCTTAGCCCCTCTTTCCTAGCTTCTTAGTCCCATCAAAAATGTTTTTCTATTCTTGTTTAGCTTTGTCTACTTCTTTATTAGTTTCTTCTTTGGTCTTTAACCCTTTCTATTATTGCTGCGGCTAGAATGAATTGTTTGTACCTACTTCTTAGTATCTTTGGCATTTTCCTCACCTTTTAGCTCCCATTTTACTATTTTTGGCTTCATGTTCTTTTTCCAGCGTTTGTTTTACTATTTTTGACTTCCTTCTTCTTCCTTTAGATTTTGTTTTATTGTCTTCAATCTTGTCTCATTGTCTTCAACTTTATTTTTCTTTCTTCAATGTCCATCTTACTTTCTTTAGTTGCTTTTATATGTTTTCTTATGGTCATTGCATTATATTTAAATAACAAATAAAGAGAATTTAAGAGAAAAATAAGAAGAAATGTAAACAACATAAAATAGAAGAGAGACAAACCAAAATATAGCACCTACAAAAATAGAACTCTTCAAATTGATATTCCAAAAGGAGTAATGTTCACTTACCTCTTTGGGGCAACCTCCAATTGACTAGAGCTCCAATACAATAATAATCCTTCAAAACAAATAATTTCTCACTACCCAAACTCTAACCACATGTGATCCCAACATTAATGACTACAAACTACATAATGGGCCTTATTTGATAAGGATGACTTTTTCACATAAAAAACCGCACACTAACTACCTAATGGATACATCATTAACATGCCCTCCCACTTTAAAAGAAACATTATACTCAATGTTGAAAATGTAAAAACTATTACAAAATCATTACTAGTTCCTAAGTGGTATCTTTAGAATGGTTTAGTAAACTAATTCACTACCATCCAGGAGAGGAGTTCGATCATTATGCTAAATTCTTCTTACCACATTACAAGGAAATGGTAAGTGCATGGTTTTGTGAAACAAAAACCCCTCTATTAAATAAACCACATACCTTGTAAACACCTCTAAAAAGTGGATTAGTTGACAACCTAGCTTTGGAGACAATTAATTCATTTATCATAAAATAATAAATCAATAAGGAACTTAAATTAGACACATTTATTTTTTAAAAATGAAAAACAAACATATTATTTTCCTAATAAATAAAAAAAAAATTAAAATAATTAATAACAAACATTGTATTTTAGTTCATATGGATATTAATTTGCAAATCTAAAAAGTTATTCAACTTTTATGAACTACTTTGTAAGTGTTAACGCTAAAACAAATAAAAATGCAAATGGAAGAATAAATAGAAGCAACATAAAAAGCATTTTCATAATTTAATTTGAGGTAATGATAAAATTCATAATAATAGAGATTGAAAATGAGGGAAAACATTAAATAAATTAACTATTGAAGTTTATATATAAAATTTTTTTTATAAAATTTAAAATTTATTTTAAATATTAAAAATATTTTTTAAAATTTTAATAAATTTATTTCAAATATCATAAATATCTTTTAAAATTTTAATATATTTTTTATTAAATATTTATTAGATTTCATTTTTAAGATATTGATTTCATTACCAATTTTTCTAACCTCTTAATTCAATAAAAGTATGGTGATTTTGGAAAGCTTCTCTTAATGCTTTTTGAGTACAGATACAAAATTCTAAAGAATCACAAGTAATCACTTACCCTTTTAAGGTTCAATAGACCAATTAGTTCTTAGTAAACGTTAATCATGATCATCATTAAAATTTGCAATTTTAAAATTTTAATATTTTTTTATTAAAATTTGAAAAATTATATTTATTGGTTAAAAATAGCTAATGGCCATTGTATCTAAATTTCTAAGTATAATTTAATAATTTAAAATTTATATTATTTTTTTATAATGATATTTTTAAAATACAATCTAAACATTATAAAATCCGGTTGGAAATTCAAAAGTGTTTTCGCTTATTTCTTTTCAACATGACTAAAGTTGAAGAAAAAAATAAATATCCCAATACTCCTCCTTTACTCGCGGCTC